>CAOKZL010002662.1:0-238130 GCA_948472985.1 Iguana delicatissima | reverse complement strand
CCAGACGTGCTTGTGCCCATAATGCGCTATGTACGTTGCTGATGAGATGGGCAAATTGAGCCTTGTTCGCGATCGACCACGATCCAGACGAATATTCTGCCACCGCGGGGATCCAGGCCTCTCAACACGTCCCAGAGAGCGTGCCGCAGTAGCTCAGGAGTGGTCTCAGGAAGGAGCCCTTGGACGGGAAGGAACCTGAGGGGTCTTGAGACCCGGGTCAGAGGCAACCGGACAGTTGAGCCCAGGGTCGGGCTGAGCTTGTGGTGGGAGCGTCGCGGCCTGCATAGACGGTGCAGCAGACTGCGATGGATCGGACTGAGACTGGCAGTCATCAGAAGGTTGCTCCAGCAACGCTGATACCACAAGTACTGGAAGCTCGGCTTCATCTTGCTCCTGAGAGAGATCAGGAGGGTCTTCCTCCTTGACAGTGGCCATGGAAGGCTGAGTTGGAGGAGGTGTTGGTATCAGTGAAGACTGAACCGCAGGTGAAGAGGATCCGTATTTCTCTTTCTTCTTCTTCTTTTTATCTTTGGAGGAAGGATCCGAAGGGTGAGAGGAGGATCACTTCCGCTTAGCCGCTGTAAGGGGCTTAGAAGACTGAGCTGTCTGAGAGCCTTCAGAGGCATCCCCAGAAGAAGAGGAGGTGATCGGCGTCCTGGTAAGCTTCGGAATCCGTCGGAGCGTGAAGACCGGAGACAGGGATGTCAAGGACGGTACCAAGCCCTATACCGTTGGAGTCGGTGTTGAAGTTGTCGATACTGATGAGGGCGTGGTCGCAGGCCGAAGAGATGGACGAGAAGAAGCCATGAAGGTGAAGAGGGCAGTGTCTGAAGCTGCCTGTTCTTTGATTTTCAAGTCTTGCTCCCAACAGAAAGATTTCAGCCTGGAAGCCCTGTTCCTCAGCATTTGGGCTGTGAACTCCTTGCAAACAGAGCATGCCCAAACGTTATGGGCCTCTCTGAGGCAGAAGAGGCACTCCGAGTGGCCATCCAATAGAGCAACTTTATGGCGACAGGACACACAGTACTTAAACAAAGAAGACATAAGAAAAAACAGAAGGGGGAAGGGTCTTACAGAGTTTTGAAGAAAAACGAAGCCAAAAGGAAGCGAAGAAAACTGCTCAACTAGAGAGGTCTTTCCGTTAGCTGTTAACATGCTGGCGGATGAAACAAAACTGAGGAGAGACCGTTGGCTTGGCAGGACTGAGCATGGGCAGGACTATATGGGGGAGGGGTTCCAGCCAAACTACTCAGCTCTAGAACTTTCTGAAAGTTACTGTGCATGCGCGAAGATCCCATTGTATGAGGCACAGAGACCATGAAGAAGAACTGTTGTTATTTATTTATATAGCACCATCGAAGTACATGGCGCTTTGCAAATAAAACAACCAAAAATAGTGGGTCCTGTCAAAAGCACATAATGTAAAATATATATGTATGCGCACATTGAGGGAAAGAAGGAACAATAAAAACACAAAACTATGCAATACAACTGTAAAGCAAATTATCCAGATAAAATGCAAAAAAGTACAATATAAAGAAAACTAATACTTATAGTCAAAATATACAAGATGATAAAACAATATTAAACTAAAATCCCAAAAGCTTTGGAAAACAAGGAAGTTTTTAACTGAGGTTTAAAAACAGCAAGAGAAGGAGCAGTCCACAAATGTTCAGAGAGGCAACTCCAGGAGTATGGAGCACCAACTGAAAAAGGATGTGAAAAAATGATTGCACAATGAAGTCACAAAAACTGCACAATGAAGTTACAAAAAATGTTAGTAACCTACATCTTGACTAGCCTGAAACAGCAAGAGTTCAAACTGGACTGGCCAACTGAAATACATTTCATTGGTCTCCAAAGAGCTTTGATGGTTATGAGTTGATTAAAAGTGAATGGGATAATTAAAACTTTAAATGGTCTGGGCCCTAGTTACTGGCCCAGATACACTTCTCTTTCTTTATTTATGTGGGTATTTGTTTACTAGGGATGGTCCCATAATCTATGGCAGACTCTCCCAACTTGGTGCCTTCTAGACTTTGGCTATGATAACGTTTTCCCATTGCAGTAGTAATGCTGACCAGTGACCATGCTGGTCTATGTACTTAGGGACTGATGGGCATTGTAGTGTATGTAGGGACTGATGGGCATCTGGAGAGCATCAGTTTGGGAAAAGTTGATTTAGAATAAAGGGAGGCAACTGTGGCAGATCTGTGGGCCATTTTTCCGCCCCTGGGACCCTCAGGAATCTGTACAGATTGCCAGAATTGCTCTCCATAAATAAAAAATGGAAGTGACTGGAAACCCATTTCTGGTTTTGAAAAGCTGGCATTTGGATGCTAAACAGTGAAATGAGTGGGCTGTAACCTATTTAAAAATGAACTGCCACTCTTAGAGCTTTCCAGGAAAACTAATCCATCCTTTTCCAGGCTTAATAAAAGGGCGTTCTGGATGGTCTGGCAGAATCAACAGCCACTCAAACAGCCCCAGCCAAGGCCATTCTTTGCCTATTCCTGATGAAGAGCTTTCCAAGTGATGGCTTTCCAATTGTTCAGTTTCTTGACCAGAGACACTTACAAGACCAGTTCTATGTTTCAGCTATTTGAGAGAAGACAGGTAAAAGGAGCATTGTTTTTTGAGGACACAGTTATCCATTTCCCAATGGTGTAATGCAGCTCTCAGTTTAGAAAACTTTATCATTTGGTTAAGTGTTAGGAGAAACTTCTTAGTGGTAAGAGATGTTTGGGCTAGAACATACTGCCTCAGAAAGTGGAAGGAAACACTGGGCAGCCATTTCACAGAGGGTGCTGTAACTGGATGATTCCTGCATTGAGCAACTGTGTCCAGTTCTGGGCACCACAGGTTAAGAAGGGGATTGATAAGCTGGATCATGTCCAGAGGAAGGCAACTAAAGTGCTAAAGGCTCTGGAACCCAGGCTCTATGCAATATCCTTAGAAGTTCACACTGAAATAAATCAGACTCAACAGTACCGCTTAAGTCCTCCAATTCTCCCTTGCCTTCCATTTTGCGCTGAAACAGTCGGATAGGCTATCTCTTTGAAAACAACTCGTATGAGGAATGGTTGCAAGAGTCGGGTACATTTAGCCCAGAGATGACCGACAGTTCTGAAGGGCTGTCATGCAGATGAATGTGTGAACTTGTTTGCTTCTGCTCCAAAGGATGGGATTCAAAGCACTGGTTCGTATTATAAGAAAAGATATTAGGAAAAACCTCTTGAGAGTAAAAATTATTCAGCAGTAGAACGATCTACCTTAGAAGACGATGGAGATGTTTTTTAAAAAAGTGCTTGGATGGCCACCTCCGAGGTCTGCTTTAACAGCAAATTGCTGCATGCCAAGGGGGTTGGTCTTGATGGTCTTTGCAGCCCCTTCCAACTCTATGATTCTACAGGAACTTTTTAATGTTATATGTTATATCTACTTACCGTCATCAAACCTCCAACAAGGTCACTTGTATGTGGGTCTTCATCTTTCGTTCCAAGCTGCGGAGAGTACAATTCAGTGGTCCTCAGAATCTCAAGGACTCGATCTAAAGCTTCAGCAACTGGCATGGGACTACTTTCTTGTGCAGCATTGATAATATTTATTACCTAGGTTGGAGGACAGAAGTAAATCTATAAATTGTAGTCTTTTTTCCCTTCCATGAATGCTCCTGAGAAGAAAGTAATACCATCATCTAAGCATTCTCTGGGGGTCTTCTGATCACATTTTCAAATAGAATGACAGCAAGGTTCCTGATTGTGGTCAAGCCATCTCTTCAAGCAACACTTTGGCCCTCTTGTTAAAAAAGTTTTTAAAGATCTCCACCTCACTAAAATGTAAATATATGCCACCCAAAAGCGCTATGACTTATCTCTCACTAATATTCTCCCCATTATCACCTTCACAGGAGATTTACGGTCTCCTAGAAGGAAACAGCTGGCACTAACGCATTCCAAGGAGTAATTCAATTGCTGAACATTCTGTTTACTATGACCAACACAGCAATACAGGAAGCAGTATTATACAGAGTGAAATGATAGGTCCATTCAGATTGGTACTGTCTACACCAGCTTAGTTTAAGCACAATGAATGAGACGGTTTAGCAGAGTGGTTCTCAACCTGTGGGTCCCCAGATGTTTTTGGACTTCAGCTCCCAGAAGCCCTGAGCATTGACCATAGTGGCTGGGGCTTCTGGGAGCTGAAGTCCACAAACATCTGGGGACCCACAGGTTGAGAACCACTGGTTTAGCATAACCTAAATAAACCTCCTGGCATGTCCACAAGGAGATCAGATATTTTCACATCCATTTATCAAGTAGCCATGGCTTAGTGTTATTTCCAAGCCAGACAAACCTAACTGTAAAGGAGCTATCCAACATGCTTTATCTATTTTGGGAAAAGGGTTCAGTATCTTGGGTAGTTCCTCTAAAATCTAAAACCTGCAGTGGATTCACCATCTCACTGACATGGGAACTACCAGTCACCGCGGAGCGCGACGTTCAAGAAGGCACATACACAAAGCAGGAAACCATGATTTGTCATTATGCATGAACGCAACCAAAGTCTACAAGGTATGAATAGTGCAGTAGTGATTCCAGCAGCTGAAAAACAAGCTAACAGATATAAGAACAGGTCTATGCATATGAATGGAAACAGTGTAGAAGTACGACAATGGAAGAAGTGGAAAAAATGATTTCTAATTTTATTATTATTAAGCAACCAAATAGAATTTATAGCCAAAAGAAAAATAAATACTAATCAAACAGTACAGTTAAAGACAGAAAAGAAGGTTTAAAAAATACTAATGAATGTATCAAAATATCAAAAATACAATAAACAAATACATAACTTAAAAATATATTTTTGTATCCATATTTCTTATGAAAAACAATTAATTTGAATTATTCTCAGGGCAATTCTGAGCTGGAATTTCTAGATTTTTAAAAATTGATCACCACTAGATTACAACAATGTGAAGCCAAGGCAGCTTACCTTGGTAATAGGTGCTTCAATTGTCATGGAATGTATTCTGGCCATAGATGAGTGCCTTCTTTGTGAACTGCCTATGCACAAAAAATAGAATGAAGTTAGTCAACAGATAGTGATAGTCTAAATTATCCTCCTTCATCATCATAATCATGTTATCCCACTTTTCAACTGTTAGGTCTCTCAGAATGCCCACAATATTTTAAATTACTACAAAAAAATAATCAAAACTCGATTTCAAACTTTTAATGAGGATATATTTTAATGAGGATACATTTTAAAAGATGCAAATCTTTGCTTATTTTGTTCTCAAATAAAATAATAACAGTCTCCATGAGAACCAGCATGGTGGTCTGAGCATTGGACTATGACCCTGCATGGCCACAGAAACTTACTGGGTGACCTTGGGTTCATCATACATCCCCAGCCCCAGAAAGAGCCATGATAGGTTTGCCTTTGGGTTGCCATCATTTGGGAAAAGCAATTAAGGTACACAACAGCAACAACTACCTCCAACCACCATATCCCTTTTGGGGAGAAAGGCAGACTATAAATGCAATAAAATAACAATCAATCAATCAATCAATCAATCAATCATATCCATATAGGTGAGTTTTCATCCTCTCTAAGGAAAATGAAAAGTTGTTACTTATGTGAACGATCTTTTTGGGGATGACAGGAGGAGCAATCCACAACACCTGGGTTTGACCCTTGTGCCAGCTGACGCAGGAGTCGTTCTCGAGCTTGATGCTAGAATCCGTTAAATTGACTCCCTGACCCTCCCCCCTCAGTTTCCTTCTTAGTGTACGGGCCCTTTCCCCCCAAACTGCCTGGTAACTTCCATATGTATTTTAGTGGTGGGTTTGTATTGCCCTCCCGCCATCCCTGAATGACCGTTCAATAAGTAACAACTTTTCCCATTCTCGGGCTGCCCAAGGGGTTCAATCCACAACGCCTGGCATTTCCCCAAGCTGTTCCAGGGGGGGATGTTCTCTACAGCACAGCTTGCAGCACCCTGCGGCCAAACGCCGCCGGGGATGACTTATACTTATCTAATTTAAAGTGCTTCATAAAAGGGGGGGAAGTCCTTCCACTCTGCCGCACTCAAATGTTTTTCCAGCAAATATGGGGGGAGCCATATGCTACCGACGTAGCCACTGAACACGTTGAATGTGGCCACATATTAACTAGTTTTGGGCTGCTTAGAGTAGTCATAACATAGGAAAATACAGGTCTTTATTCATGCCGTGTTTTCTGTTTTACTCGCCCGCTACCAAGTATCAAAAAGGTTTAATGATAGCAGCAGCGCATCTGACTTCCAAAACCCCTCGTTCTTTTAATATGGGCCTTTACTGCCCGCCTTTAACGTCCAATGCGTGCCATTTCTTTTCCAAGGGGGAAACCGATTTCGGGCAAAACATTGGTAGATGAATATTTGTTGTTGTGCGAATGATGACAAGCATTAGGGCTTAAAAGAAGGGTCAAAACCCAACATCAACTTTCCATGGTTAAAAATTTGCAAAAATTTTCTCATTTACTGATAACGCCTAATTTTTGAAACTCTTCTGGCTGATGTAATAGCCAGGAGAAATGCTGTCTTAAAAAGACAGTAGTCGCAACGATGCCTCTTTCAATGGTTCAAATGGTGGCGCTGTCAGTGCATTCAACACTAAGTTCAAGTCCCAAGATGGGAACCTATGCACCAGTGGAAAAAAAGACAGCATTGCTCCTCTTAAGAAATGTTTTATGTGAGGATGCCTTGCATACGAAGTACCGTCCTCTGTTAAAATAGCTGATAATGCCGCCACCTCCTTTTTCAAGGTGCTGGGTTTGGAACCCCTTTCTCCAGACCATCTTGCAGGAAGTGGAGCAGATGTGTCACTCCTACGCCTACCAAAGAAAACTGTTTCTCCTCACACCATTTTGTGAAAATTTTCCAAGTTCTATCATAAATTTTCTGAGGGTTTTCCCTAGGGGAACCAAGTATAGTTTTGACTACATTTTCAGTATACTCATGTTGGGTTAGAAATTCCCTCTCAACCTCCAAAGCTGCCAAATTTAACCATTTGGGGTCTGGATGGTTCACTGGTCCCTGCTTCAGTAGATCTGGCCTGAAAGGCAACCTTCCAGGTGGACCCTGGGCTAATTGCAAATAATGGGAACCAGGGGTTCCTCAGCCAAAACAGTGCTATTAACACCACCAAGGCTTTCTCCAGGCGTACCTTCGCCAGTACCCTTTGTACAATTCAAATCGGTGGGAACGCATAGTGAGTCCCTGGAGGCCATGGTACCGACAATGCATCGCACACTTCGGCACCTTTGTTGCCAAGTATTGAGAAATCCCTTTTTTTTAATTTGGTATTCTCTGCAGTAGCAAATAAGTCTCTTGTAAAGGCCCAAAAATGTGTTTATCATTTGGAAAACCCCCAAATTGAGGGACCACCCCCCTGGATGTAGACAATTTCTGCTCAAATAGTCTGCCTGGATGTTTTTTTCCCCCCCTTAAAAAGGTTACTGAAGTAATTAAACCAACATCAACTGGGGCCCAGTTGAGAAGACGAGTTAAAAACTTATCACTAAAGGGCCCGAATTTAGTCCTCCTTGTTTGCATATATAAGCCTTGGCTGTCATGTTGTCTGTCAACACCTTCACATGATGGTCCTTCACAAGATGATCCCTTCCCTGGAGGGCCAGACGGATGGCCTTCAACTCCAGAAAGTTGATATTGTGGCGCTTTCTGAGGCTGTCCACCCCCTGCACAGAATGACCTTAGCAGTGAGCCCCCCAAACCAGAAGGGCTCGCATCTATTGTTATATGCACCACCTCCTGTTTCTGGAAAGGTATCCCCGACCCACATTCTCCCTTTTTTTAGCCACCAGCCCATGCCCGTCCGAATATGACGAGGCACCTCTACTTTGAAATGTTTTTTTTTGTGATATTTCAATTATGCCCCATTAACAGCCTCTGCAAGGGCTTCAAAGGGAAACTCCCCCATTGAATCAACTGAGTTGTTGACACTAGCGTCCCTAGAATTTTCGCCAACTGCATCAGATCCAGTAATTGCTTTGTGATAACACCCGAGCCGCTTGCCGTATTTTTAATCTTTCTGGGGAAAAGATACATTTCCTTTTCCTTGTGCCTCTAAATGAGTCAAGTTCAATGTAGGTGTCAACATGTTTTTCGATGTTGAGCAGAAATCCATAAGCTGGAGCACTTGTATTGTCAACTCCAAACCGTGTATTAGCTTGGCTTCTGACCATGCCTTCAATAAGATGTCGTCCAAGTAGGGGAACAACTGCACTCCCTGTCCCCTTTTAGGAATGCTACAAGCGGAACTAGAACTCTGGGTGCAGATGCCAGGCCAAATGGAAAGGGCCCTTTTGAACTGATAATGGTCGCTCTGATGGTTGAACCTCAGGTATCTTCTGTCGTCCACACAAAAGGGACGTGGAAATACGCTTCCTTCAGGTCTATAGATACCACATAGTCCCCATCCCCAAATTGTCCTTGATAACCTGCAATGTCTCCATTTTGAATTTTTTTTTACTCCACAAACTTGTTGAGATACCTGAGGTTCAACACCACTCTGTATTTGCCATTTGGCTTGGGTACCAAAAAAAACACTGAGTACACCCCTGCACCCTTTGTTGCTCTGGAACCTTCACTATGGCTCCTATATTTAACAGACGTACAATTTTTGGTGACTACCTGGCGTCTGTCCTGCTCTTTTGGGACTGGGGAAGGAAGAAATGTCTTTGGGTGTGGTGTGGAAAAATATTTTGTAACTCCGGGTCACCACCTTTAATTCCCCCTGGGCCAATGTTATTTGACACCACTTGTACCCGAAAGACAGAAGTTTCCCCCCACTTTTTGTTGCTGGAGCAAAACTGCAGCTTTCCTCGCTTGGAATTACTTCCAAGTTTTCCTTGTCCCTGCTTACTGTTTTGGGGACTGTACTGCCTTGCATATTGTGGTCTTGGTCTGCCCCATTGGAAATTTACGTGTCCTAACCTTTAGCTTCTTGCTGTTTTTGTAAGTCCTACCACTTGAAAGGAATAGTTTGAATTTCTAAAGCCTTCCTGTCCCCCTTCCTCTTTTGAAGAGTGGGCATGACCTGCCCTTTTTCTCCTTAGTCTCTACAAGACCTTCTCTAAGGCTTCGGAACCAAAGAGTTTGATCACCTTGAAATGGGACATAAGCCAAATTACTGTGTGATTTTTGATCAGCTTCCCAATGGTGCAACCACAAGGAACGTCTTGCCACTGTTAATATATTTATGTTTCTTGCCGCATATATGGTAGCATCCAATCCAGCGTCTGCGACATACTTAAGAACCTTCTGAATCCTCTCCACTGCCTTTAAAAAGTTCTTCATCTTTAGATCCTGGGCCTCCAAGATGTCCTGTACCCCAAGACCTCCGTCCTTGCAAACATTGATGAGATGGTGCCTTTAATTTCACGGGGCCCCCTATGAGCCTTGCGCAAAGGAAATTAAAATTTTGCCCCCGCGCTCATCCATTTTTTTAATTGTGTGTCATTCTCCCTAGGGACAATAGCTCCTGATACTAATCCTGCAATTGGAGCATCCACAGGGGGGCCCCTTTTAAAATCTACATCCTCCTTCAAGAAAGAGTACAATTTATGATTGTATGATGAACCTTCCCCCCCATACCCCCATTATTCCACTCTGCCATGATGACACCTTTAAATAGTTCCCGGCAGAGGAAAAATTTATACTTCTTTGATTCTTTTTTCCTAATTACTGATGCTAATTTACATTCTTTACTTCCTTTCCCTTTTTGGGCATCCTTACCACAATCCAGCTTAGTATTTGAAAAAAAATTTTTTTACGTACCCCTTAAAAAAAATCTGTTTAAACATTCTGTCTGTCTCAGATTTATCCTTTTTCATAATATCAGAGTATTGGCCCTTTATTTTTCCCCCAATTCATCACCTCCTCCTGATCCAGTCATCATCACTAAACTTTTCCACTTCAGGCATAACTTTTTGTGACCCCTCTCCCCAAATGGGCAGGGGATGCCCTTTTTAACATAGACTTTTTCCCTTAAAAGGAGCCTTGCTTTTTTCTATTTTGACACCCCTGCATTGTACTTGCAGTGGGATTGTCAGTATAATCTAGTTTTCTTTTTTTTGGCCTGCTGCTTCCCCTTTTGTCTTCATCACCCCCCGGGGCCATTTGATGGAAATTCATTTGATTATTTATTATTTGGTTATTATTAATTGATTGTGTCTGGAAATCAATCTGCTGAGGTGAATTCATTACTTTCTTTTCTCCCATTTGAGTACTTAAATCAGATGTTTCCAAATTCATTAGGCCCGTTGATCCATTAAAATTTCCCCTTTAGCTGAGCAGAGACAGCATCTGTAATCATCTGTTGCATCTCCGCACAGAAACTATCACACATATATTGGCTTTGGCTTTGGCTGCCCCCGTATACATGAAACGGGCTCCCATTGTAGATCTGGCCTTCGCTGCAGCGTGTTAGCTAGCCATCCAGGTAGAAACTGCCTCACGTCTTTTCCCCCAAGGCAAGCTATCCGTTGATAAAGCTGCCTGGTCATAACAGCTGTTTCTCCGCCATGAAAAGGGGTGGCAGCTCTGCGCACCTGCGCAGGTGCATTTTGGCCCTTGCTATTGGTCGTGTGCATCGCCACACTCACCATGGCATCTGCTAGTAGGGGGGGCTGTTTTTTTTTTTCCAGGGGCCATCTTGGAATCTTTGTTTCCAAAATGGGGCCCCGGGGTTTTCGCCGGTAAGTGGCTGCGTACCTACGTTATGTTTTTAGCTTTTTTGGCCCCTTCTTATCCTTATTACCATTCTTCTTGTCCGCCCTCTTCTCAGACAACTTTTTGCTTCTGAGGGCCTTTTGTTTTGGGAGCCATTTTAAGCTCATCAGCCTCGCTCTCACTGGAGGACTGGAAACTTTTTCTGGGGCTCCGCTGTGCGTTCTTCCTCAGAGAGATGCTGCATTTTCTCTTTTCTGAGCAGTAGCTCCCAGCACCCCCATCCAAAGCCTGCCTTGCGGCGGTCTTTGGATGGTAGGCTGCTTCGTAGTGACCGAGCCCAGCTCTGTGGCGCTCGGATCACTTCCTCTGCCAGGCCCACTTCTCCTGGCATATTTTTTTCCCGTAGCCATTTTTTTTTTCAGCAGCTAATATTTAATTCTTCTCTCTTCTGTTTTCCCCCCCCCAGCTATTCTAAAAACTACTTTTCCCCACTAAAGGGGAAAGGGGGTCTAATGCGTCCTACTGTCATGCAGGAGAAACAAAAAAACCCGAGAGGAGAGGGTCAGGGAGTCAGTTTAACGGGTTCTAGCATCAAGCTTGAGAATGACTCCTGCCTCAGCTGGCCAAGAGGATCAAACCCAGGCATTGTGGATTGCTCCTCCTGTCAGTTCGAGAATGCTATAAAATCTGCACACAGGTGCATCACTATCTGGTTAAACTGCATCATATTAATAAGGCTCTGACAGATGCAGGAGAAATTGTGTGGGCAAAGAGTCCCTACAAGATATGTGGATTCATTGTCCTAAAGCCCTCCAATTTTTGAATGAAATCCTTTCCTGCATCAGTCAAATGATGCCATAGAATATTTATGTCTGAGATGTTTTATTAATTTTATTGATTTTTTAATGCAGGTAATACAGATCTGCCACATAAGCAATTAATATCCATAATGGTAGGTGCTTCTTGAGCTGAGATATCAAGGGCATGGAAATTGGCAGAGGGTCTATTGATTACAAAGTGGTTAGATAAGACTCTGGTGGATTGCTTTAGCAAAAGAATTAACCTCCTATGATCGGCTAAACAGAGGGGAAATAGAAATGGACGCCTTTATGGAATTCTCATCCCACTCATTAACTATACTATGAATCATCTCTATGCACTAGGTCTACCATCATCCCACATGTAAAATCATGGAGTAACAGTCCATGAACACTGACTCATTTTACCTCTATGCACGGTGACCACTGAACTTTGTTGTAATCAGGAATGGAGAAGCTGGGGTGTGGGGGTAATTGCAATCCATGTATGCCAAAATACCCACACATAGTAAGAAAAAAGGGCAAAAGTTAATTTCCTGCCATGTGAGATTTTGAGAATTTGTATATTTTCTAAGAATATGTTTGTAAATGAGAAATTTTCTGCAAAAAATTCTAGCGCAAATGAAATATTTTTTCTGTAAAACATTGCTTTTTGTTCTGTATGTGTGCATATTTGCTCAACAAAACATCTGCTGATTTTTTTTTGCTGATGGATGAAAAATTTCACTGAGAATTGACCATCTTTTCAGTGGAGGACCTGGTTTGTTGGGATACTCTTTCTTGTTGAGGATAAGAACATTTGCAAATACTCTATACATCCCCACTTAACACATAGAACAGGAGTGGGGAATGTGGCCTTCCAGACGCTACTGGACTGCATCTCCAATCAGCCCAAGCCAGTATGGTGAATCAAGAAAGATAATGGGAGTTGCAGTCCAACAACACATTTCCCATCTCTTACTTAAAAAAAAAAGACCACAGAGTGGTGGTTGTTTTCTGCCTTCAAGTCATGTCTTATGGGGACTCTAAAGTGAAAGTCAATATGGATTTCTCAGAAATAAGTCATGCCAGACTAATCTTATTTCCTTTTATGATAGTGTTACAAGCTTGACAGATGAAGGGAATGCTGTAGAAGTGGCATATCTTGACTTCAGTAAGGCTTTTGACAAAGTTCCCCATGACATTCTTGCAAAGAAGCTAGTAAAATGCGGGCTGGACAGGGCTGCTGTTAGGTGGATTGGTAATTGGTTGACCAACCGAACACAAAGGGTGCTCACCAATGGCTGCTTTTCATCCTGGAGAGAAGTGACTAGTGGGGTGCCACAGGGTTTTGTCCTGGGCCCAGTGCTATTCAACATCTTCATCAATGACTTGGATGAAGGAGTGGAGGGCATGCTGATCAAATCTGCAGATGACACCAAATTGGGAGGGGTTGCTAATACCCCAGACGACAGGATCAAATTTCAAAATGACCTTGACAGATTGGAGAGCTGGGCCAAAGCTAACAAAATGAATTTCAACAAAGAGAAATGTAAAGTCCTACACTTAGAAAGAAAAAATGGAATGCACAAATACAGGATGGGGGATGTGTGGCTGGATAGCAGTAAATGTGAAAGGGATCACAAGTAGTCTTGGTAGATCACAAGCTGAACATGAGTCAGCAGAGTGATGAGGCAGCCAAGAAAGCCAATGCGATTCTTGGTTGCATCAGTAGGAGTATGGTGTCTAGATCAAGGCAGGTAATGGCACTACTCTATTCTGCACTGGCTAGGCCTCATTTGGAGTACTGTCTCCAGCTCTGGGTGTCTCAGTTCAAGAAGAATATCAACAAGCTGGAGTGTGTCCAGAGGAGGGCGACCAATATGGTGAAGAGTCTGGAAGCCATGCCCTATGAGGAATGGCTTAGGGAGCTGGGTTTGTTTAGTCTGCAGAAGAGAAGGTTAAGAGGGGACATGATAGCCATATTTAAATATTTGAAGGGATGTCATGTTGAAGAGGAAGCAGACTTGTTTTCTGCTGCTCCAGAGACTAGGACAAGGAGCAATGGATTCAAGCTGCAGGAAAGGAGATTCCACTTGAACTTCAGTACGAACTTCCTGACAGTCAGAGCTGTTTGGCAATGGAATGTGCTGCCTTGGAGTGTCGTGGAGTCTCCTTTGGAGGTTTTTAACCAGAGGCTGGATGGCCATCTGTTGGGAATTCTTTGATGGGTGTTCCTACATAGCAGGGGGTTGGACTGGATGGCCCCTGGAGTCTCTTCCAACTCTATGATTCTATGATATTATGATTCTATGAATCAACCACAGGGTTTTCTTGACAAAATTTGCCCATGCCTTCCTCTGAAGCTAAGAGAGTATCACTTGCCCAAGGTCACGCAGTAGGTGTCATAGCCAAGTGGTGATTTGAACCCTGGCTTTCCAATGATCTAGCCCATCATTCAAACCACTATAACACATATAATACCACTACAGAGTGGCACCACTGTCTAAATATGGTTATGCAAGCTATAGCTGAAACACTTGTCTTCTTAAGGGAAACAATAGGAGCCAGTTTGCTTTCAGAGGAGAAGCTCACTATGTTTGAAGTCTTAAAACTGTCCCACTCTTAAAGAACTCTGTCAGCAATTTTAATAGGAATGGTCCACATGTATACATTCTATACATAATACTCAAGTCTCCCCTTCTTCACAGTTGTCATAGTGTTACAGTGTGGAACCATGCCTGTTTCAACAGCGAATGGATCTGTTCTTTACCCCAAACTCGTTTTTCCAGTACCATGAAAAAAAAATAAACTGAAACTGTAATATGTCAGGCAATCCTCAGGAAGGGTGCATCAGTATTTATTATACTTCAGATGTTTTCTTGTCCCTCTTCCAACTACTCAAACTGATAGGGTAGGGTACATGCATGTATTCACTTGCACGTTCCACTCATACATAAAGTGGAGATGGGAGGATACTCTTTAAATGTAGGATTTTTCTTTTTAAACTGGCAAACTCCATTATGTGTGGAACTGCAGTTACTTTTGTCTCCTGCTAGCATGGACTGTGTTGGTTTGGTATGCTGGGAGATCACGAAATTTTCTAGCTGGGGGCCCCACGCTAGGGAAGAGTGCTTTAAATGAAAAGGGGTGCATCGCAGGGAAGAGGAGCAACAGTGACCCCAACCTTAAATCTGTACTTCACTGCTTTAAACCATTTGAAACCAGCCTGGTTCACTCTCAGCTAGAGTATACCTGATTTACTGTAAGGTAAGGCCTTTTCCGCACTGGGTTTTTAAAATGGTGCAGAGTGTCCTCCAGAGAGGACGTCTATACCTGGGAGCGGACTGGGTCCGGACTACTTTGTGTAGTTCCGGACCTCAGCCCGCTCTGGAACGACCCAAAGTGGTCGTTCAGCATGCTTTTGAAAGACCGCTTAAAACAGGTCTTTCAAAAGCATGGAGCACACCACTCCGTGGCTGCTCTCCGGTGCAGATTTTCAGGCTCACACCAGTGCGAGCCTGCAGATCTGCCAGGGGCAGGCTTTAGGCTGGCGAGCTTCACCAGTTGGTGGAGAGCCTCGACCAACCGGGAGCCGCCATTTTCGTCCCCGGAGCAGTGTGGAGCGGTGGCCACGGACTGCTCCGGACCAGCCTGGACCCTCGCATGGAGCACACAGGTCTGGTGAGTACCGGCATGGGACAATTCCCTCGCCCAGTGCAGAAAAGGCCTAAGACGCGGATCCAATGTGGTGTAGTTGTTTGAACATTGGAACAGCATTCTAGTTCCCCACTCAGCCATGGAAACCCACTGGGTGACCTTGGGTGTGTCACACACTCTACCCCCAAAAATGCACAATAGGTTCAGATTGACATAAATCAGAAATGACTTGAAGGCAAACAACAACAACAACAACAACACACACTCCCTAGACCCTACCACTTCCTTTTAGTATGTGAACATGTCAGCATTTGCATCCATATTGGTCTTAAATAGTACAGCTAGGACAGCTAGATGTTGCAAACTGCCCAATGAAGCACGCAACTTTTCCATCTTTTGTCATTCATTTTCTTAAATGATGAAATACCTTTTTATACAATTTGGAGAAATAATGTCAGGATTGGGGAAGGAAAACAGAACTTAAACCGACAAAGAGAATATTTGCCTTAGTTCCTAAGTGCCAAATATGGAAGAGCAACTTAAAGAAAATGAAACAACATACCATCACTGCCCCGAGAAGTGGTTGATCGCACATCCAAAGACCCTTTCCTCCGGTCTTTATGCTTGCAACTCTGAATATCTGCAGAGACAAGGAAGTTGCATTGTTCCTACTGTCAGAAAGGACATTCTCATTTTCAGAGGCAAGAAAGCTGCAATGATAGCTACTCTTGGACAGCATTTAGCCATATCTCTGATGATCTCCTGACAGGCAGTTTTTATTCAGACAAGTGTTTAGCCCATTAAATGACTATTCCAGCCACTCTACTTAACCTAGAGATGCAAGTCTTTGCTAATTTTCTTCTTGAAACAAGGAATGAATCATTCTATCAATTATCTTCCTGCTGTCAGAAAGTATTTGAGAACTATGCAGTTTTGAAAGACTATTTACAGCTTGGAATTTATTCCGTACAAAATTTGGTTGGTTTGCAAAGTAACAAAAGCATTTTCTGCACAGAGAATATGTGCATTTTGCATGGAAAAATATTTGAACTGTGCAAATTCTTATCAGTACAGGATTCATGTGGTCAGGATTTCTTAACACTTGAGAAAAGTGTTATTCAATAATTTTAAAAATATTCTTTCTTTCCCAAATTTTATCTTAGTCTTATCCAATCTCATCCCATTTAGGCGTGGTGTTAAGTATTTGCTACCCATCCCAACCACCACCATCCCCTTTAAGCTTCACAAATTTTGCAAGCTCTTCCCTTTTTCTTCCAATCCTCTCCAGTTTTCCTACCTTTATTGAACCTCAGGAATTTTAGAAGCTGTGCATTTATTCTCCCCTGTTTCTTGTCTTTCCCTCTTATCTCATGTAAGAAAGCAATATCTCAGAGAACCCTCTCCTGTTTTCTAGCTGAATTATTACCTTGTTGTGCTGCCTGTGTATGAACTTAAGTGTCCCCCAAAAGGTTGCATGGGGCCTCTTTCCTACCACTTTTATTTTGGGATAAAAGCCATCTCTAGGTTTCCTATCCTTAGGAATTACAGCCAGATTTTCAGCTTTCTCTTGCTTTTCTGTTTCCATGCCCACCCATGCCTGCCTCATCAATCTTAACAGAACAGCTTCAAAGGGACCTTCCCTATAAAAAAAATATTTCCTGATGAAATGTGGCTACCCTTCTTTCATATCTAGGAATCTCCTTATTTAGAATGTTGACCTTTTCAGATTGAAACTCAGTTTTAACTCAGACAATAATCAAAAACACTCTGTCAAATGTTGAGGCATCTATCATTATTTCCTGGTGAATGAAGGCTATTCCTCATTTTTGGCTCCCAGCAAGCCCAATTTGAAATTTCAGTCTGAAACTTAGCACTTCAACTTTGATGACAACTAAAAGCAATCTCTCAAATTCTGAAGTATCTAGCATGAAGACTAGATAAGCCAGGACAGCCTCAGACATGTAGGCATTATGGATTTTACTTCTTGAGTTTATTAGGTTATGAATTTAAGATATAAATAAATAATAAACCAATGTCTTCTATTTAAGAACTGATGACTGACTTTGCTTTTTATCTGTCCCACACTTTCCTCTTTTGTTGTGTCTTTTAGATAGTAAGTCTTCCATCAGAAGTTGTACTGTTTTCATTGACTGAGTGTAAGTCACTAGGATTCTAAAAATTCTTTAGATAAAATAAATCAGTCTAGTGAGGTAGTCAGGACCAGCAATGAGAACAACAGGCTTGGATTCAAGATCTTTGTATTTGAATAGCACTTCAGTTCTTTGCTTAGGACAAGCCACAGCAGCTCACAGTAGCAGTAAATAATCAGATATTAATGCAGGTGGTGATTTTCGAAATTTTAACATAAAAATGGGGGCTCAAGAGGATGCAACAATGAATGTATATTACACTTCTGCCTCACACATGCCGCCTGTGTGGGCTCTTGCAGAAGGAGCCAAGTAAGCACACCCTTCATCAGTTCCCTCCCACCGAAGACAAATTCCAGACTATGGCCTTGGCATGTGAAATCCAGATTTCTGAGGATGCAATATCAATCACTCATATCAGCAGAAAGATAGCAGAAAGCCAGCTTGGAGGTTCTTTCTCCTATGTACCAATTAAGTAGTCAAGGTTGCTCTGACTCCTTCCAGTTTTGAAACATAGCTGCCCAGGCCTAATAGTTTTTTCCTTCCCTTCCTACAATCTCATTTAATTTGCTACTCAAATATTATTCCTGTCCTTGAGCTGCATAATCTAAGCTAGTGCTTCTCCACTGTGATCCTGTTTTCAACTCTTTATGTCTATGAGGGAAATTGTAGGAGATGAATACTGGGGAGGGGGGTTGCCCCGTTGCTCTGTGTTCAGAAGTCCGACACACCTCCCATAGGTGTCCATGCTTTGGCCAGACTACCAGCAGCCAAGAAGCCTGTATGGAGGCAGATGCTCAGGCATGACATCTTCACTGCAGAACTGTGGGCATCTAGAACACACACAATGCTAGGGCCACTGTCCCACTCTCTAGTAATCATATAACTCCCCCCTAATGCAAGTAACAAAACTCAGCAGGGTGTAGTGGGTTGAGTATTTGACTAGTATTCTGGGAGACCAAGGCTGGAATCTCTGCTCAGCCATAGAAACCCACTGGGCGACATTGGGTGAGATATACTATCTTAATCTCAGAGGACGGCAGTGGCAAACTCCCTCTGAATAAAACTGCACAAGAAAACCCTGTGATAAGGTTGCCTTAGAGTCTCCACAAATTAGAAACAGCTGGAGGGCACATGAAAACAATACAAGCAACATATGAAGAGAGCTGTAGTGTAGCATACTGGAACAAGTTTGGGCACCATTTGGCCCTCCAGATGTTTTTGTCTACAGCTCCCACCAACCTCAACTAGAATGGTCAATGGTAAGGGATGGTGAGAGTGTTGGTCCAAAATATCTGGAACACCATAAGTGCCTCTCTCCTGGTCTTAAACACTATGTTGCATTTTGTGCTTCCATTTCTATAAAAACATTTTATTGACAAGTTTTGCATGGTGTTTGTAACCTTCTTTTAAGTATATTTCCACTGTATTTGCTTTTATGCAATTCAATACCTTGAGCTTCATTTTTCAGAAAAAAAAGGAGGTGGCAGTCAATAAAAGAGTATTATATTTTCAAGCATTTTTTGGACTAATATGAGCAATAATATTTCAACTATATTGTAAAATAATTACGTCTTAAGTTTGTTGCTGTGTGCCTTCAAGTTATTGCCGACTTATGGCAACCCTAAGGCAAAGCTATAATGGAGTTTCTTCACAAGATTTGTTCAGAAGGGTTTGCCTTTGCCTTCCTCTGAGGCTGACAGGAGTGTGACTTGCTTAAGGTCACCCAGTAGGTTTCCATGGCTGAGCAAGGATTCGAACCCTGGTTTCCAGAGTCCTAGTCCAATGCTCAAACCACTACATTGCACTGGCTCTCATATACTAAATACAAGTACATATCTACAGCAACAGGCTGAATTTTTATGGATATGTGACAGATTTTCTTTTTAAATTTGCAGAACCATACCTGTCTGGGACTCTGCTTGAACGCGTTCACAGACCCTTTCAGCCTGCAAATCATGAGAGAGGAATACAAAATCAGTCACGATGCCAAGACCAGAAGTAGTTTCCTCTGCTATAAATTAAGTTATGTCACCTTTTCTGCTTACCTTGTTGTTGTCGTTGCATGGTCTACTAAGTGACACATAGTGTCTAATTTTTCTGTAGAGGAAAAAATGGACAATAACATATTTTGCCACCTCAAATTTCAGTTCAGATTCTCTTAGATTTGAATCTTTTAAAATAAAGTGTATCAAACCCTACCCCAAAAGTTTATATTCCTTCAATGGATTACACCAGAGCTTAGAAACAACAGCATTTGTGTAAAGACATTAACATTAAATCAATAAAGAAAATTAATTTCTTAACATTAAAACATTAACAGGAAACACAACATTTATTGGTTATAGTAATTATCATTAAAGCACAATTAATGTAACAATATTAAATGGAAAGCCAACAATATCCCCATCCCATTTCAAAATTACTCTGCAAAGAAACAGAATATTTTAATGAAAAATGTTATTTGTTACAAAAAGAATTAACACTGTTGGGGCTTAGCAATTAGAATAACGTATTTTGAATAAAATTAAGGGCAACAAATTAAGTTTTAACAAATTATTTCCAAGTTCTGAATTATGCCCTGGTGGCGCAGTGGTTAAATGCCAGTACTGTAGACACAACATTGTCAGTTTGATCCCGCAGGGCTCCAGGCCTTCCATCCTTCTGTAGGTCAGTAAAATGAGTACCCAGCTTGTTGGGGGCAATTAGCTGCACACATGTAAACTGCTTGGGGAGTGCTTTGCACTGATAAGTGATATAGAAATGTAACTGCTATTGCTATGTTGAACTTTCTTCAAAAGTGCACATCTCAGTATTTTGGACTACCCCACATGTGATGGCTAATGATGGGATACGTGGATGAATGATCTTGTAATCCATTGTATCAGGAGCACACAAAATCGAAGAAAGATGGGTTGCACAGACTTTGCAGCTGAGCTTTGAAAACTAGAATCTTTTCTCTCCCAGTCCCTTTCTTCTTCTTTTTTTATTAAATATTTTTATTATTAGTTTTCTTAAAAAAAAATAGAAAAAGGAAACATTTTACATATTACCTCAAAATTAGCAGTAGAAATAGAAACATATTCGGTCATTACAAGACAAAATGAAAAAAAATTCAAATTAACCAATCTATAGCTTGATGGGTAATTTCCATATAATTTATGACTCTAATCTTTAAAGTTATTTGTACCATTAGCTAAAGAAGCTCTTTTATCATAATTGGGTTCCTCTCCCATACTACAACTTCCTGTTCTAAGAATATGAGAGATAAAATATTTGTTTCTATCTCTCTAGTTAAGATAAGTAAGATAAGTACGCAGACCTGTCCATGAATGACTGTGCATCTTTGTCACTGAATCCTATCGTCTCACACGTGGTTGTACATGTACAAAATATTTTATTTCTGATTCTACTTTCTTTACACCCACAGCTCAAAAATTAGGAAGATTTATAGAATAGTGGTGGGTTGTTGAGAGAAAAATGAAAAGCAACACCAAAGAAATGGCAATTATTCACAGAATCTTGTTAACTAAGAAAGCATAAGGTTGCAGCAGTGACTTTTTCTACTCAGAATTCCAAACAGTGCATTCTGTTTTCTTTCTCCTCCAGTTTCCTGTTCTCTTCTCATTCAGCATTCTGTTCTGCTCAGCACAGCATACTCAGTCCTCACTGGCAGGATTCTCACCCTCCAGTGGAAATATTTTCCATAAAGATCTGCTATATTTCTGCTTCCTGCAAACTCTAAACTGGTTTGGTTCTCCTCTTGGAGAACTAAGATCACTACTAGTACATACAGACGAGAGTATGAAGATCAAGAACAGACAAGCAGTAAGGGTAAGAAAACAGATGCCAAACCTTTCAGAAGGTGAGAAGCAGTCCTCACTGAAATCAATAGAAACCTCATTCTTTTGTAATGAGAGCTAAAAATTCCCTCATTTTAAAGTAGTTGAATTTCCTCAGATTCCTCAGTTGGCATTTGATAACAAGTCATTCCTCATAAACATGTCTAGATTTTTTAGTTTGGATGTATAATCCCTTGCTAGGTCATATACCAATACCACATTTTGATTTTCAAGCTTACCCTCCCTGTCCAATCACAGGTATTATCTTCACATTATGTTGAATGCTCTCTCCATTTTTCTTTCTGGTGTAATATGTTCCTTGCCATTCCTGTAGATGAGATTCAAAGTCAAGTAAGAACAATGCTCAATGCATACAGCAAGCAGGCAGTTCTTAGGGCACACTCCCTCTCTAGGTTGAACGCTATGCTCATACATTCTGCCAGTTCTTAATATTACAGCTGATCCATTTATTTTCTTCTGTTTTATCATAGATTCCTTCCTTCAGTCTTTCCATATGAATGTTTGAGTGCATACAAACATGCAAAGTGTGATATAGTACAAAGAAACCTGGATATTGACAATCACTATGTTAGTTCATTCTGGCAAGTCTGCTCTCTTTTGATTCATGACTTGTGCGTATCTAACATGAATGGCTCCGCTACTTTTTTTTCCATGAGATTTGCCCAGATGTAGAAGAGGCTAGGGAAATTGAAAGTGCCTTTCCAAGAATTCTGCCTTGTGATTCCGGAGAAACTGAGCTTTCCAGTTTTACTAAGGAAGAGTAATTGTCTCCCTTAATACGGACATTGTTGGATGATCAGAAGAAGTGATCACCCAATGAGATCCAGGCCTAGCATTAAAGCAGGGTGAGTTAGCTGGTACAGGCAGCAAGTTCTGGGTGTCAGTGAGGAGCAGGAAATTGTCAGTTTTTAGTTTATCATTTCAAAATGTGAGAGATCAAGAGGGTTGTTTGTGGGATCTTTTGCCCATGTGCTAACATAATTTGGTTGGCTTTGGGTGCCATGCACCTTATTTTGGGTGTACACAAGGAGCACCCTGTGCTTTTCTGACTCAGTTGGAAAAATTCTGGGACTGGCCCTGTCTTCAGTGCATGATAATTAGATTCCACAATTACAGTCGCTCTTGATACGGCATGCTAACTGCTGCTTTTTTGCTTTGCCTTCATTGGCTATGTATTTACTGCTATTGGTGTTTTTTTATTTATATACTCTGGAAGAATGTTATGCAAGGTATAACACAGTTGTGTTAAAAATATCACAATAAAAGGATAGGTTGCTTACCTGTAACTGTGGTTCTTCTAATGGTAATCTGTGCCCTCACACAATAGGATTTTGTGCATATGCAGTAACTAGCTTCAGAAAGTTCCAGAGCTGAGTAGGTTAGTGGGAACCCCTCCCCCTTTCAGTACTGAGCATGGTCAGTACCGCTGAGATATCTTCCCCCCAGTTTCAAAGTCCGCCAACAACATATTGGACCTGAAAGAGCGGAGGTAGGGTGTGTTAGCATGAGGGCACAGATGACCACTCAAAGAACCATAGTTACAGGTAAGCAACCTGTCTTTCTTCTTCGTGGTCTCTGTGCCTCACATGATGGGTGATTAAAGAGCTTACCAGAAGGAAGGTAGGTCAGGTCCTAGAAGATAGAGGACAACAGCACACAACCAAAACATGATCATGGTGCGCTCCGCAGTTGAGGCAGTAGTGTTGAATGAAGGTGGAAAGTTGGGATCATGTTGCCGCCTGACAGACTTCTGGGAGATCTACTCCATGAAGGAGAGCAGCAAAGGATGCCCTGGCTTCAGTGGAATGTGCTCTGAGAGATGTTTGGGGAGGGCGCTTTGCAAGGCCATAGGCAATTTGGATGATCTCTACTACCCACTTGGAGAAGAGTTGTGCAGACACCTTCTGTTCTTTCTTTAGGCCTCCATAGCATACAAAAGAGTGTGATGTACTTCTAAAAGAGGCAGTCCTTTGAGTGTAGAGCGCAAGCACCTGATGAACAACAAGAGAATGGAAGGAGCATTCTAGAGGTCAGGCTGGGTCAGGGTAGAAAGCGGGCAGGATGATGTCCTGGTTTAAATGAAAATGGGAAGGAATGTCAGATTCAGTCGAAGCACTACTTTGTCCCTATGAAAAACAAGAAAGGGCTTGTCCAAGTGGAGCACTGTAAGTTCTCCTGACGTCTAGCAGACGTAATTGCAACAAGGAAAGCTGTCTTTAGGGTTAGAAGCCAGTTATCGGCAGTGGCCTTTGGTTCAAAAGGGTAGCACATGAGTTGAGAGAGGATTAGAGAGAGCCCACGGTGCCACTGGAGGCACGACTGGGGGATAATGATGTTGAAGGCCCTTGAGGAAACACTTGACCATTAAGGTTATGCAAGAAGGAGGAGGAGGATGCATGTGTGGGCTGAAAAGCCACTATAGCAGAAAGGTAAACCTTCAGAGATGAGAATACAAATCCCTGTTCCTTGAGAAAAAGGAGGAAGTGGAGGACTGTGGATAGAGAGGCTGGAGACAAGATCTCAGAGTGACTTGCAGGAAAAGTCTTGAACCTCTTCCATTTATAGAGGTAGTACTTTCATGTAGACTCTTTTCCTGGATGCCTGAAGGACAGCTAGTATCAAAGGAGAGCCTAAGGAATTACCCTCCGTGCAGTCAAGCAGAGGAGACGGAGACCAGGATGAAGGACTCGACCATCCGAATGTGAAAGAAGATCTGGAGTGGACGATATTCAAATCTGACAGCCTTGTGAGATTATGAGAAAGTGACTGAACCAATGTTGTTTTGGCCAATGAGGAGTAATCATTTGCGTTGTCTTCATGTGAAGAAAGGCAATAACATCTGACATGAATTTGGTAAAAACCCTGGGTGCTGTTGGAGTGGAGGCTGCTATCCTTCTTGGGAATGTTGAAGTAGTGGGAGAAGAAGCCTGTTGTTTTAGCGGATGGTGGGACCTTCCCCACTGCACCCTTTTGCAGAAGGCTGCTGATGTGTTTGAGGAGAACTGGATCTGGTCGTGTAGAGGTGAAGACTCCTGTAGGGGGAGTATGTGTAAACTCAATGGTATAGCCTAGGCAGACAACAGTGGGGACCCAGGCATTTGAGGTGATGGTCCGCCTGGTGGAATAATGATGGAAATGGTTCGGTGCCCTTGATGGTATACAGGTTCTGAGTGAGACGATTGGTCTGGGTGGAGACCTCCGACGGAAGTCAAAACTTGGTCTTGGAGGTGCAAGAAGATTTTTTGATGGATGACTGATACTGTTTATAAGAGTGGCAAGAAGATGAAGATGGTCCCAACAAGGCCTGAGATAGACAGTGAGGTGATTTGGAGCAATAAGAGAAAAAAGAACAATAGGAACTGGACTTCTGTGTACACAGCTGTTGAGAGAAGTCCATTTTTTCTGGCTGTTAACCTCACTTTCACTAAGTGGTCCATGGCATCATCAGTAGTCGAGTGAAAGAGGCCCTGACCCTCAAAAAGAAGATCCTTAATTTCCTTTCTTGTGTTGTCGGTTAGTCCAGCAGAGTGGAGCCATGTGAACTGTCATAGTGCCACTACACCTACCATAACTCTGGTAGTGCACTCTGTAGTGTGGCAGGAAGACTGAATTAGCTGAGTGGTAACAGCCACTGACTCATTATGTAACTGAAGGGCTGCAGCCTTATTTTCAGGTTAGAAAGCAGGGGCAAGATCTTTTCCCACATGGAATGCTGATATGCAGCAAGACAGGTCTGAGTATTGGAAACTGGAGCAATCAAAGAAGCAGCTGAGTAGAAGTGACATCCAAATATGTCTAAACACTGTCCTTCTTTATCAGGTGGGGTTGTACATACCCTTTTGCCACCCTTAGTCTGAGAGGCTTCAATGATGAGAGAATTAGGGGTGAGATGGTTGAAGAAACAATCAACATAGAATCACAGAGTTGGAAGAGACTGCCATCCAGTCCAACCCCCCGCCATGCAGGAACACACATCAAAGCATTCCCGACAGATGGCCATCCAGCCGCTGCTTAAAAACCTCCAGAGAAGGAGACTTCACCATGTTCCAAGGCAGCATATTCCACTGCTGAACAGCTCTGACTATCAGGAAATTCTTCCTGAAGTTAAGTGAAATCTCTTTTCCTGAAGTTTGAATCCATTGCTCCTTGTCCTAGTCTCTGGAACAGTGGAAAACAAGCCCGCTCCCTCACTGACATGACATCCTTTCAAATATTTAAACATGGCTATCATGTCCCCGCTTAACCATCTCCTCTGAAGACTAAACATCCCCAGCTCCCTAAGCCACTCTTCATAGGGCATGGCTTCTAGACCCTTCACCATTTTGGTCACTCTCCTCTGGACATGCTCCAGCTTGTCAATATCCTTCTTGAAATGAGGTGCCCAGAACTGGACACAACATCTTTGTGCTGGGTGTGATAGAGATATTCTAGCCAGTGGGGTATAGATTGAAAAGATGTGGCTGCAACCAGGGGTGCTTCATGACCTCTTGGAGCACTGGCAAGAAAGGAATCGGTGCTATGGTTGGAGTACTGCAGTCGATGTAATGAAAAACTGGGTCCTGAACAGATGGAGCAGCGATGGAAACATTAAGCCTAACTGCATTAGCCATCCTCAGAAGGATGTCAGAGAACTGTTTAACATCCTCTGGGCAGTACCTGGGGTTGGTTCACCAAATGTTAGAAGAGAATCCTGAGAGGGTGGCTGTGATTCTGGGGAGTCTTCATCTGTGTCATAAGAGTCTGATGTACCAGAGGCCGATGCATCAGGGTCACCTGTGGCATGGCAGGTGGGGGCTATGAAGTGGTAGTTGGAGGTACTGACAGCTGTGGGGTAGGTAGAAATGCTGCCATAATCAGTTTGGAAGAAGCATGCATCTGTACAGGTGTATGTACAACAAAAGTAGGTCCCGAGGAAGAAGAAATGTCTGGTGGTGGTCTAGAAATAGTAGCTGTTACCTGTGGCAGTGGTGAGAGTGGACAGTACCAATAAGAGTGATGGTCAGCAGATGAGTGCCAGTAGTAGTAGTAGCAGTAGCAGTGCGGTCGATGGGAATGGCATGGATTCCTTGAAGGGGACTGTGAGTAAGATTGAGAATGATGTCTGGAGGCCGACCAAGTTGAAAAGCACTGGATGTCATGGTGTCAACAATCGTGGTTAAGTTGCCGAGTAGGCATAGTAGATGCGGTGCCCATGCCCATGCCTCTCCAAGTAAGATATCAAGGAAAGTGGAGACTCTTCCCGACCACTCAGTATAGGGTAAGTTGAACGGTATCGGTCATAGCATCGTGGAGATCTGGGTCAATCCCGATGGTCTAGGGATTGGTTTCTATTGTGTCTTGAATGCTACTGATGGTTTCCTTTGTCCCCAACTGATGAAGGTGGTGGAGGAGGCAGGGGTTCTCAGTCAGACAATCAGTTCTGTTCCCCTTGAACACAGGGGATAGAAGACGGTTGTCGGTCTTGTGGAAGGGGCAGTGGTTGAGCAGATGTGAACTGCGGCTGCGATGTCGGGAGTACCACTGGAACTGATGCAGGAATCATGGATGGTGTCAATGTCAGTACCAGTGCTGGCATAGGACGCAATGGCACATCATCAGTCAGTATCAGGACAGCTGACGGGGATGATGCGGAAACACCAGAGAAGGGGCTGACACTGGGGCAGATTGGTGCTTCACCTCCTTCTTTTTTGTCTTAATTGAAGTGGGATTGAAAGGAGCTGGACGCTTCTTTGCAATCACAGTCAGAACCACCCCTAAACACTGGGTCAGAACAGTCTGAGGATACTCTGAGCATACAGTTGAGGATACTCTTAGGATACAGTTGAAGATACTGGTGTGCTGTCCTCGTGAGTAGGCTGAGGGGCAGCCGTGGCCATGCTGGATGTTGCTGAAGATCCGGGTATAGAATATTGGAGGCCGAAGAATATAGAATATTGGAGGTCGAAAGGTCAGCTTCGTTACTGTAGAAGTCTTCAACGGTACAGCTGTCAAAGATGTGGACATCAGTACCGAGGGACGCCCAGCCAATGTTGAAGATTTTGATGTGGGTGTAGGTAACAAGGGATGACCAGCTGGAATCATAGAGGAGGAGGCAGTGAAAAGCGCAGTGTTCAAAGCTGCCTGTTCCTTCACTTCAGAACCGCCTGTTCCCAATAAAAAGAAGATCTCAAGCTGGAAGCCTTGTTCTGTAAGGTCTGGGAGGTGAATTCTTTACAAGTAGAGCAGGCTCTTATGTTATGCCCCCTCCCAGACAGAACAGACACTCTGAATGAACATCTGAGTCTGTAAGACATGCAAAGCTTGAAAAGAGCAGTAGACATAGAGAAAGGGGGAAAGATGGGGGTCTTTTTTTTTTGATGGAGAGAACAGAAGAGAGGAAGAAAATAAAAGTAAGAAAGAGAAAGAGAATTGCTAAAGAAGCATCTAGAAATACTCAACAAAAGACGCTACTCAGCAGAGGAACCTCCATTAGCTGTTGACAATTCGGCAGATGAAACGAAACTGGGGAGAAGGTAGCTTGGTGGGACTGAGCATGCTTAGTACTGAAAGGGGGAGGGGTTCCCGCCAAGCTACTCAGCTCTGGAACTTTCTGAAGCTAGTCACCACATATGCGCGAAAACCCATTGTGTGAGGTACAGAGACCATGAAGAAAAACCTAAAGTGACAATAGTATGATAGCAGGGTGATAAGGAAAGAAACAAATCCGTTTTTTTTTTTAAAACAACGTTAATGGTACATTAACTAATAAATCTTGATTGATTATGCCTCTTAAGTACCAGGTCAAAAGTATCTAGCTTGCCCAAGCTTTTAATGCACAGAAACTTTGGTGTGTTGATGGTGTTTATTAGCATATTTAAAACTAATGTTATAGTGCTGTTGGTGTTAGTGTTAACTGCTGTCAAGTCAACTTTGACTTATGACAATGTTATGTACGAGAGACCTCCAGGTCACCCTATCTTCCACTGCCCTGCTCAGAGCTTGCAGATTCAGGAATGTGTCTTCTTTAACTGAATCCATCCATTTGTAAATCGTCTTCCTTTTTTCCTACTGTCTTCCACCTCACCAAGCATTATTGTTACAGCTCTACGCAGCTCTTTTTGTTGCTGCTGTGCAAATGTTGGTACTACACCTTATTCTTATTGTTGTGCGCCTTACTTATCATGGGGTTTTCCTGGGCTGAGAGTGTGTGGTGCACCCAAGATCACCCACCGGGTTTCCATGGCTGAGTGGGGAATCAAACCCTGGTCTCCAGGGTTGTTGTCCAATGCTCAGACCACTAAACCATGCAGACTCAAACATTACTCTACTTTGAGTAATTGAAAGGTGGGACATGCTATTGTCATACATGTGGTTTTTTTTAAATCTTTCTGTGTTCACAACTGTTTTAAAGCCCAGAATTAAAAATACATATAGAGAACTGTATCTTCACTCTAACAGATGTAGTACAATTTTTTGTTAATTCAGTGCTCTTACGATCATTTTTGATCATGTCTGTATTAGCCAATTTGTTTCATGTGGACTAAAGCCATACTTAGGCAAACACTTTACAAGTATTAATTCACCGCCTTTATGAGATGTTTGATTAGATTTTTGAGAAAGACTCAAAGAGGACTGAAGCTGCTGCATGTTTAAGATGTTTCTTGTTAACATGTTTCTTGTTAACTAAAGCATTAGTCTGCAACCTTCAGCCCTCCAGATGCATCTTCAAATCCTTGACTATACATCCCATCAGCTGGGACTTTTGGGAAGGTGGTTCTCTAAGCTGTTGTCTCCAGCATGGTTCATTGAAACTCCATCCATTTGTGTGCCTATTATTTTTAATAGGACAAGACTGGTACTAATGGAAACTTTCATTCCACTTCAGGAAGCGGGCAAGGGGTGTAAAGGAAGAGTAGGGCTCTGACTGTGACTAGGCAATGTGTTTGGTACTAAGAATTAACTACCCCTTCCTGGAAGCCATAGTCCCAGTTCACCTCTCCCTCCCCTCATACTAGCTCAAGGGTGGACAAAAACACATGGAGACTGAGGCCAACTCTCCCCTGTGGACCCCATAGGCTGCACTCTCCAACAATATAACTCCATTTTCTTTTGCAGCATCTCTGAAAGTGGTGACAGGAAGTACAGGTTGACTATCCGCTATCTGAAATGCTTTGAATCAGAGGTGTTTCAGACGTCTGATTTTTTAAAATTTTAGAATATTTACATATGCATAATGAAATTATACACAATTCTTATGACACAGGGTCTGCTTTTTTGTCAGTTCTTCTCCTCTTGTATTTTTCCTGTAGCGAAAGCCTCCGTAATTCCCTCATCTTTCTTATAGGAAGAAGACTGGGTTCCATTTTCAAAAGTTTTGGATATTGTGCATTTCAGATTTTGGATAAGGGATACTCAACTTGTAGTGGGATGTCACTTTCCGTCACCATTTTGTGAGAGATTACAGAGAAAATAGAGGCCTTGGGTATACTGCAGCATTCTATGGTGTGTGTGGGAGGGATATTTTCACGTGTTTGTGTGTGTGTGTGTGTGTTTGGGGGCTTTCTGTGTGACTTGGGGTGACTGCCTGATCAATCAAGTCTTTTTTAAAAAGAAACTGGGAGGGATTAGGAAGCTTTAGAGCAATTGGTGGGGAACTTCATGGACTACAAAATTGGGGTCCAGGGGCTGCAGGCAGCTATTCAAGGGCCAAACAATGTGACAAATTGTGCCTAGCTTCATCAACAGGTCAATAAAAGATCAAAGTACATCTAAGAAGACAAATTTTGTGGAAATTATGCAATTTGTAATGTAGTAGATGTCACAATCACATCAAATAGCACTGGGGCCATTGTTTTCACATACTGATTAACTGCTTTCATTCTAGGGGATGCTGAAATCAACCTCAGGGGAAGTGTGCATTCTACAGATGTCCCATCACATTCAGAAACGCACTTACTAATAACCAGGAATGGTTGGGTGACTATGTTGGGAGGGTATTCTTCACCACTGTACCCTGGCAAGCCACAATGTGCTGCAGCACGGAAATTGGACATGATGTGATATCACTTCCTGTTTTTTTTTTAAACCATTCTTCATCTATTTTCTCAGGATTTGGGATGATGGGTCGCATTTTCAGGCTAAAAATGACTCCATTTATTGTAAACTGTGGGTCTGAGTGTTTGCTAGGATGCCCCAGAGGCAGCAAAAAAGAAGCTAGAGCACAGCATATGTCCCATGGGCTCCACTTTCCTCAACCCTGTTCTTATACTATTTTGCATTCATAGAGTACTTCTGAGCGTTCATGGCTTTTCACGTTTTCTTAGCACATCAATGTAGGCCACCCTCATTGGCTTGCTATCTGTACATAATAAAAAGAGGCTGAGTCATGTGGCAAGCAGTTCAGTATGCAGCACGTGAAATTACACACAAGCAGTTAACCCTCTGAGGTTGCCACAATTTAAGCCCCCAGATTAGACAGATGCCTCTTGGAAGAAGGAAGTCTATTAGTACCTAATTATCATGATGGCTATATGCTATCACCAGGATTGCAGACAGTATTAGTTTTATCATTAGGTAGATACGCAGTTATTTAATTCATAAGTCTCTCTAGAGCTATAGAGTGTGGAAAAGTTACCTTTTGAACCACAACTCCCAGAATCCTCCAGCCAGCAAGACTAGTGGCCACATAGGCTGGGGAATTCTGGTAGTCCAAAAAGGTTCCAAATTCTGATCTATACAAAACAAAATAAGTAGACAAAAGCCACAGAACCAATAATATATATCAGTTGACATCAAATACATTTCCCAATAGTGCAAAACCATTGTCATTTAAGCCTCTGTCTCTCCAACATATTCAAACAAACTCCTGGGAACAGTGTGACACTTAGGTTCATGGCCAGGTGCAAGTGGCAACTAAAGCATTTCCTTTTCAGATCATGACTTTGATAGATATACTCCATGACTCATTCCTTCTTTGCACCATCTTCTGCATGCACTAATGGCTAGAAATATGTAGTCCCTATTATTAATTCTACCATCTTCAACAAATGTAGCATCAACATCTTTGTGCTTCTTAACATGGCATCCATCACACCTGATTCATACAGGGCCACATCTATGTTGTGACATACGTATATCTTTGAAGTGGCCAACCTCTCTCTTACTGCTTATGCAAGCACTACAATTACTACTTTCTTCCTCTAAGACTCCAGTAATGATAATTTGCTATCCAAGGCACAGTATAGCTGCCCTTCCACACAGACAGAAAATGCCATAGACTGAGCTACTATTGAGGATTCAGGGCTGCACTGTCTGCTTATGGGGGGAAGCAGCCATGTTGAAAGTAGTTGGAAAGCTTGGTACTGTTTTGAATATGACCAAGTCTCTGGTGTTTTGTGGCCATGGGCAGCTTCCTAGTTTGCCTATAAGGCATGGGTAACCCTGCCTTCCAATAATGGCTGTAACACAAAACACTAACTGTTGAACTGCCAAAATGGCAGATGTGTGATTGGAACTGATGGAATCTTCATATCAACACCTCTAATAAGATACAAATAGATGCATTCAGATTTTGCCTTCATTAAGAAGAAATACGTAGCCAACTCTCCATATCTGCAGATTCTGTATCCATGGATTCAACCAACCATGGGTTGAAAATATTAAAAGAAGAAAATCCAAAAGCGAACACTGATTTTGCCATTTTATATAAGGGACACTATTTTGTTAATTCATTGTACATAATGGGGCTTGAGCATCCACAAATTTTGGTATCTATGATGGGTCCTGGAATCAAACCCTAGCAGATACCTAGAGCCCATAACCTGTCTAAATTCCCTTCCATCCATTTTGGAATACTGAAGAAGGGAGAAGATACCCTTCCACCAGCAGCTGCTACAGGCAGTTAAAGCTGAAGAATTTGCATGTCAGCCTTGCCTTGGGCTTGAAAGGGCAAAGATGCAAAGGAATTCCTTTCACAGACAACAGCAGCCACAGCTAGTTCTGATTGCCCTCTAGTCATTGTTGGACTACAACACCTATTAGCCAGAGATAGCACATCTAATGATCAAACATCATGACAGTGTTAATCCAACAACAGCTGGTGCGACACACATGCTCATCCTTGCCCTAATCTTTGCCTTCTAAGTGGGTGCAGCATTCACCACTGAAGTATTGGCATTTCAAAATCAAAACCTGAGGTTATTCCAACTCATACAAGGTTCACTTCTGTGTTCTGAAGGTGAGGGATGTAGCAAGATAAGGCCACCCTACAAGGCTCACCAGCCATGCCATACTCGTCTGATTCCCACCCAGCAGCAGACTTGATTCCTTCTGTAGCATGTTATAAGAGACACAGAATTTAATAATACATTTCTTTCATTTGGAGGTTCTTTCGTAAGCCACACAAAACCCTCTGGAGTGTCATAGGCGCACAGGCGTGCGCACGCGCGCACACACACAGAAATACAAACAATCCTCAGAAACAACGTACATCAAATATGTGTATTTCTTACTCTCCACAAACCAAACAATGTTTTATTAAACATTTATATGAAATACAAAGTATGCTATATGTAGTCTGTTGCATCATATACACATTCCCAAAATTATTCAGTGCTCCTGTGGCAGATTCTTCAAAAGACTATGCTATAAGAATACAATGAAAATATTCATACAACAACACCACAGAGCTTGTAGTCTGATAATCTGTGACCAATGGGATGCTGGCTTCCTTCCCATTTTACTCAGTTTGATAATGGCCAAACCAATTAGTGATGCATGTACTTACGCATTACAATAACAGACACAAAGCACATTGTTAACCATTCACTGCCTAATATTGAAATTCCAGGCTTATCATTAATTCAGAAAGTGAAACTTACATGTGAAAAGAAGCCTCAAAATTCTTCCTTCATGAAATATAACGTACTTATATAATAAGCCTATACAAAATATACAGGACACAAAATAAATACGAATGTATATTTGAAAGTACATTGAAGGACCCAAATTGTTTTTAAGCTCCCACACTCCAATAAATTAATCAAGCCTTACTTACTGACTCCTGGTTCTTTCCAACCTGTTAGAACTTCTTCCAAGTTAGAGAAATTTCCAAAACTAAACATCTATGTTGGTATATAGCAGCACAGTCAACCCAACAAATCCATTACTAACAGCTGCACCTGGGATCTGGGTAGTTTTGCTTCACCTTAAAGGGGCAACGTTCCTTAAAGGGGAAATGTCCACCTATAGACTGAGTCATTGAATATCTTTCAAGCACACATTAAGAATAATTGTATCTTCCAAATAATTATAATCCAAAATCAAATCCAAAATGTCTAACAAAAAATGTGTAGTGGTTAAAAATAAGTTCTGTATTCTAAAATTTGTTGAATAACCTGATGAGCTTCCTCATATGAAATACATAAATATAATGAGGAAATATTTTAGATTTCATAATGAATTTTTTTGGCAGACTAAAGGTATAGTAATGGGGAGTCCAGCTGCTCCGAGAATCACCAACCTCTTCATGAATCATTTGGAAGATACAATTATTCTTAATTCAGAAAAGAATCCTTTTTTGGACCGTGTGGTCATTTATAAGCACTATGTTGATGTGATGATTTTTTCTTAATTTACAGGCAGCAGTCTAGCATTCAGTCTTTTTTATAATGCCTAAATGGGATTCATCTCACTATTAAGTTTACTGCGTTCCTGGATGGGAAGTCCATTCCATTTTTGGATTTGGCGGTCTACTGGGATCACCAGCATATGATAGCATTTGACTCATACAGGAAGCCTATAGATAAAGGAGCTTTACTCCATTACACATGTCACCAGCCGTGACATTTAATAAATAACATCACCTATGAGCAAATGCTCAGGGCAAACAGCAACTCCACACAAGATATAGATTTTTTTAAAGGAAGCAGATTGAGTTTTTTTCCCAAAGGGAAAAAAATCCCATTCTAGAATTTTGCAGCAAGTGTTAAGAAAGGCTCAGGGAGTACCTCGGAGAGAGTTATTGCAGGATTGGGACTCATCAGAGGAACACTTCTTCACTGTAAGTTTTTCTCTTAGTTTTACTCCTTTAATTTACCAGATTAGGACTGATTCTATAAAAGAGGCATTCCTAGACACCACACAGGAATTGCCACCAGCATGAAAACGATACCCTTTGCAGTTGGGCTCATAGCCAACAAAACGCATACGCTGGGCCTTTGGCTCCCCCTTCCTTCTTTGCCCCTTGGGGATGTGCACCCAAGCAAAACTCCCAAAAACTCTAAGATGTGCAATGGAAGGCTGTTTACCAAACAGACATTCATAGGGAGTAGCATTAACCACAGAACTCCACAGCCTGTTGTGTATGTAACAGGCAGTCAAAATTGCCTCACCCCAAAAACTCAGAGGCAGATCTGCATCATGCAGCAAACTGTGCATTTGAGTCTGCAGAACCCCTGCATTCCGCTCAGCCACTCCATTTTGATGAGGAGAATAGCTGGCAGTCGTTCTGTGAACAATCCCTTGCTTTTTGAACCATTGTTGCAAGTTCTCCGACAGGAATTCCATTCCTCTGTCGGTTTGAAGCTTTTGCAGGGAATAACCAAGCTGCCTTTCAACCAAGGAACACCAGTTCTTGAGAACTGGACACACATCAGACTTTTGTTTCAACAAATAGCAGAAAACGTACTTGCTAAAATCGTCTACGAGAATGACGAAATATCTAGCCCCCCTAGGGAGGGTTTACTCATAGGACCTACAATATCACAGTGTACCAACTGAAACGGAGCGGTTGGCACACGAAAACTAACCCTCGGTGCTGGGAGTTGTTTAGATTTAGCTTGCTTGCAAATAGCACAGTCAAGAAAAACATTACAAGGTTTCAAAGTACACCCTTTACAACAACCAGCAAGCCTCCTTAACACAGGAAAGTTTGCATGTGCTGTGCGCCGGTGGAGGAGATGAAGGCACTCATTATGTTGTGGGACATTGCCATACACATTACACACAGTGTGTCGTGGCTCAAGAAAGAACAGCCTCCCTTCTCGTGTAGCCACAGCACATACCACCCCTTCTTTGAGGATTTTACCTTGCTTCCCATAGAACTCAACCTTGAACCCAGACTCTGTTAGTTGCCCCACAGAAAGCAAACAAAAATCAAGAGAGGGAACAAACAAAACATTTTTCAAACCCATGCCAAGGGCAGGGACAAATGCTACACCTTCGCCACAAACTTTAGCCTTTGTCCCATCTGCTAATGTCACAGTAGAAACACTGGCAGAATCCAAACAGTCAAATAAATCTTCAGAATTGACCAGATGCTGGGAACAGCCGCTGTCTAGAAGCCAAACGGAATCACCTGCCTCCTCAGAGTCCGACACAGTGTCCGCAACAGCATCTTCCATGGCAACAGCAACTCTCAGCCGCCCTCTGGCCCGACATCCTCTGCCTCCTCTGCCATGGCCCCTGGCACCGGCGCCTGTGAAGCTTTGCTCCCCTTGCTTCAGGAGCGGGCAATCACGCTTAAGATGAGAAGCAGACCCACAGAGAAAGCACCTTCGCACAGCATGGGCTCTCACCAGTCCCTCCTGCCTCGCTTCAGCAGCCGGGGAACTTTTCCTCCCGGCACAGGCCTCTGCAGCTGGAGCCATCTGAGTGGGAGTCGCTGCATTCCTTGCGCGCTTTTCCTCTTCTTCCAGCAGACGAGCAGAAACCAAGGGAACGGTTAACTCTCTCTCTGACATGGATTGAAGCGAGGACACCACCAGATTCCAGGAACTATCGAGGGAATTCAAGATGCAAAATACCTTGTCATCTTCAGGCAACACTTTGCCTCTCTCCCGAAGTGACGAAAACAGCTCTGACAACTCTGCCAAATGCTGCCTCACCGGAACACCGGGGGCCAGCTTCATCCCATATAGGCGGGCGCACAGGGCGTACTTTGCAGCTGCAGATTGACTCAAAAACAACTCCCGCAGCCTCGCCCAGGCTTCTCGAGGGGTGGCAAGATCCCTAATATGTGTGAGCTGGTCGTCTTCCACAGCAAGAAAGAGGACAGACATAGCACGCCTCGTTGCCGCTGCTATCTCCGCAGCAGCCCCTGCAGAGTCGGGGGAGCTGTGAGGCACCCATAGCCCCTCAGCTTGCAAATACTTTTCCATGTGAGCTGACCATGCCAAGTAATTAGTTGCATTTAGCTTAACGAGAGGCAGGCCCCCAGGCGCCACATGAGCCATTGTAAAAACACTTCAAAAAACACCTCTCAAAACCATCCTCTGCTACCATGACAAAAACCCGCCAGAGGCATTCTTGCCATCAGTAGAAAAAACTCACAGCCGAAACTAGGCAGCAGTCTAACAGTCTTTATTGCGGGCAGTAAATCAAGCTAAGGCATTTAAGTCACAGCAAAGCGAGCCATCTCTAACAGAGCAGACAAAAAAGGAAACAAGAACACAGCCTGTTCAGAAGCCGTGTTTTAAGTATACATGTTCAATAACAAGGAGCCTTGCAAACCATAACATATGAACACAGCTGCATGTTCTAGATGGCCTTGATTACATTCAGCTTTCTCATGGGAAACACTCTATGCTGCTAGCCTAAACAACTACAAGCGGTTTTGCTTTCTCACCCTCTGGTGGTGCGAAACGTGCAGCCAGGAGTAACAACACATCTCTGCATTGTGACAGATTCCGAAAGAAGGCAGAGATCTAACTGATGTAAAGAATTATAGACCAATCTCACTTTTGAATACAGACTATAAGATTTTTGCTTCAATCCTGGTAACAAGACTTAAAAAGGTTTTGTCTGAGCTTATTGATGAAGACCAGAATGGGTTTTTACCGAAAAGATCTTTGAGAAACAATATTAGAACGGTCTTAAATATAATTGAATATTATGAAAAGCATAATGAAAGGAAAATGGTCATGATATCTGTAGATGCAGAGAAAGCTTTTGATATGATCAGTTGGCCATTCCTGAAGACAGCTGTTAAGCAGATGCAAGCTGGAAATAAATTTTTGACATGGATTGAAGCGATTTACAGTCAACAAAGAGCTCAATTGGTCATCAATGGGGAAAGAACAAAACAGATAGAACTGAACAGAGGGACAAGACAGGGATGCCCTTTGTCTCCTTTGCTGTTTATAATGTCAATGGAAATACTAAATAATACTATAAGAGAAGACAAAGTTAGAAAAGAAGTTCAAATTAAGAAATATCAGTATAAGCTTAAAGCTTTTGCTGATGATTTGGTTCTATTTCTGGATGATCCAAAGAGCAGTATTAAAGACCTGATTATAATAATTCAAGAACATGGAGAATTCTCTGGATTTAAGGTCAACAAGGAAAAAACAGTTTTACTAACGAAAAATATGACTGAGAAAGAAGAGAAGGAATTAGCACATTTAACAGGATTCAACAAAGGACAGAAAGCAAAGTACCTAGGTGTCTGAATAGCAAAAAGAAACAATGAATTATTTCAAAATAACTATGAGAAAAAATGGAAAGAAATAACAAAAGATTTGGAAAGGTGGACTTCCATGCGTTTATCGATGATGGGGAGGATAGCTGCAATTAAAATAAATGTACTTCCAAAAATGAACGTCTTATTCCAAAATCTTCACATTATAACAAACAGTAAGCCTTTCATACAATGGAGGAAAGAGTTAACCAAATTCATATGGCAAGGGAAAAAGCCTAGGATAAAATGGAATATTATGAAGGATCAGACATCCAGAGGAAGAATGGGACTACCAGACTTTCAGATATATTACAAAGCTGCGGCATTTACATGGATAAAAGATTGGATTGATCTACAAGACACGAGAATGCTGGCACTGGAAGGAGAGGACTTGAGGATGGAGTGGCATGCCTATATGTTTTATGATAAAGCAACAATTGATAAAGATTTCATGCATCATTATATTAGAAAATCGTTTTTGAAAATATGGAACGAGTATAAGAATAAAAACATAAGGCAGCTCCCCACGTGAGTGTCCCCTCAGGAAGCTTTCTTTGGAAGATGGACTGAAACAGAGAAACGGCTGCGATATGAAGACTTATTAGAGAGATCAACTCCAAATGACTTTAAGATTAAATCAAGAGAAAGACTTGAACAGGAAGGAATAACATTAAGTTGGTTCCCTTATAGACAATTAACTGAAAAATTTCAGATGGACTTAAAGACATATAGTATAGAATCAAAAGAAAAAACAGGAGTGATCAAATGGCTGTTTGAAAATCCACTTCATTTATTAGCCCTTATATATCAAGAAATACTACCACAGGAAAGGCTAGAGGAAACAATTAAGTCAGCTATGATTTTGTGGGCTCAGAATATTTGACATTCAATTCAGCTAGATGCACGAAAACAGAGCTGGAAAAGGACACAAAAATTTACAGTGGATCAGAACCCAAAAGAGAACTATTTTAAGCTGTTTCATAGATGGTACATGACACCAGATAAATTAAAAAAGATTTACAATACAGGTACTGGTCTATGTTGGAAATGTCAGAAAGAGGTTAGAACGATATTTCATATGTGGTGGACATGTCCTAAGGCAAAGAAATATTGGAGTGAAATACATAACAAAATGTGTGTGGTATTGAAGGTTCAATTTGCTAAGATACCTGAATTGTACTTGTTAAATATGACAAATATATTTGAAGGTACTGATATAAAGAGACATTGGAGAATAATACTGTATATGATAACAACAGCTCGAATAGAATATGCAAAATTTTGGAAAACTTAGCAAATACCCACAATTGAACAATGGTGGGGAACATTTGTCGAAAATAGAAACACTGATATAGTCTCCCAGAGATTAAAGGGGAAATCAGATGATGAGATTAAAAAAGAATGGCAAATCGTAATGGGTAATTGCTGGGTACTGCCAAATGGAAATGAGTAATTCATGGCTATGGTAATATATGAAGGGATGACAGCTAATATACCATGGAGCTGGAATGTGGAAAGGGGAATGTATGAACTATCATGTAAGATTAACATTGTATTGTGGTACATTAATGTAAACTGGTAAAAGAAGTATGGAAAATGAAAGCTAGATCAGTGTGGAAGGTCAAAAATAATTCATGTAAAAGTACAATTACAAATGTTTGTTTTATTTGTGAAATTGAATAAAATTATATTAAAAAAATACAAGTCCTTGAACATTTATCTAAGATTCAAAACTTGAATATGACAGGACCTCTAATGGAGCATTTTGTTCAGTTTAAGCATAAAGAAAGGTGTGCACTTTATAGAAAATCACTGCACATCCTTATAATAGAGTCAGTATAGGATACTTCTTCAGGAAGCAGCCTTCTTTATATTTCATCTTAAATCCTGTGTTCCATTTGGACTCAATACACAGTATGATTGTTCATCATTTTTATAAATTGCTATGTTTAAAGTGTTTGAAAGATATCCAATGACTCAGTCTATATGTGAACACTGGAGAAGGAAAACCACTCAGACCCTGGGCACAGCTGTTAGTAATGGATTTATTGTGTTGACTACGCTCTTATAGATGTTTAGTTTGTTTAGTTTCAGAAATTTCTCTAACTTGGAAGAAGCCCCAACAGGTTGGAAAGAATCAGGAGTCAGTAAGTAAGGCCTAATGAATTTACTGGAGCATGGAAGCTTAAAAACAATCTGGGTCCTCAAATGCACTTTCAAGCATACTTTCATATTTGCTTTGTGTCCTGTGTATTTTGTATAGGTGTACAATAGGCCCTCCACATTTGCAAGAGTTAGGGGCACAGAACCCCTGCGAATGTCAAAAAATCGTGAATAACAACCCTGCTGGCGTGCCTGCGTGGGCAGTGGATGAGGGAGCAGTGCGGTGAAGAGTCAATCTCCCTTCCCTGTACCGTTCTGCTGGCTGCTGTAAGTGCACCTGCGTGGTCAAGTAAGGGACGATCTCCTTTCCCTGAACCCTCCTGCCAGCTGCTGCTGGTGTGCCCACATGTGCAGCAGATGAGGGAGTTCAGGTAAAGGATGATCTCCCTTCCCTGCACCCTCCTGCTGGCGAATGCAGGTAGCAGGCAAGGGAGTGCAGGGGAGTGAAGATCTTTCCCCTCCTTGCGCCTGGGCAAAAGGCCAGGGAATGAGAGGAGGAGAATGGGGAGGAGGCAAGCTGGGCCCCTTGTGAATAATCAAATTCGCAAAAGTGAAACCCGCAAATATAGGGGGAGGACTGTATTATATAAGTATATTATATTTGATGAAGGAAGAATTCTGAGACTTCTCTTTACATGTAAGTTTCACTTTCTGAATCAATTATAAGCCTGAAATTTCAACATTAGGCAGCGAATGGTTAACATGTGCTTTGTGTTTTTATAGTGTTATTGTAGTGCACAAGTGCATGCATCACTAATTGGTTCAGCTATTATCAAGCTGAGTGAAACGTGAAGGAAGCCAGCATCCTGTTAGCCATACTACAAGCTCTGTGGTGTTGTTATATGAGGATTTTCATTGTATTCTCATAACACAGTCTTTTGAAGAATCTGTCACAGGAGCACTGAATCATTTTGGAAATGTATATCTGATACAATAGAATACATATAGCATACTTTGTATTTTATGTAAGTATTTAATAAAACATTGTTTGGTTTGTGGAGAGTAAGAAATACACATATTTGATGTAACGTATTTGCCAGCATATAAGACACACTTTTTTTCTTGAAAAATATCCTCTGAAAAGGGGTGTGTCTTATATCCTGTTGTGTCTCATACACTGGTAAATACAGGTAACTCACACCGGGGCTAAATGCATATAAAAGGGAGTGAAAGGAAGAGTTGTGTGAGTGATCCTTTTGCTTCCTCTTCCCTTCCATTTTGTCTCAGTGGGGAGTTCTCCCCATCCAGGCAAAACAGAAGGGAAGAAGGGGTGGGGAAAGAGTTGTGCAGGCACTCCTTTCATCTCTCCTCCCTTTCCTATGCATTTTGCCTCAGCAAGGTACTAAAAAATTTTCTCCTGAAAAATCCCCTTGGAATGGGGTGCGTCTTATACACTGGTGCATCTAATATGCTGGTAAATACAGTATATTGTTTCAGGGGGTTGTTTCTATTTTTTTTGTGTGTTTTTTGTAAGCCACATCAAGAGCCATATTGTAGTAATCAGGTACTAGACCTGACTACATGTGTGTGCTGAGTCAGAAAAAAGACATGAATGTACATAACATTCATGTCTTTTTGCCACTTGACCCTTTAAAATAAATGTGAGTAACATCCCCCCCACACACACATAAAGAGAGGACGTCCACAAACAGAGGGCATTAAAAGGCTACACAATGCAGAGAATAGCAGTAGGGAGAACAGAACATAAAAGCAGTTCTAAAAGATCACTGATGCTGTTTTGGTACCTCCTTTCCCCAGAATGCCTCTTCAGTGGCTATTCCAGCTGGTTACTCAATTCAAGAACTGGTACTTGAACTTTCCTGTTCTTCCCTGTTCTTCAGCCCCCCCCCCGGGTCTGTTAAAATGTCAGCCTTTGGGGAGGAATCATCTTGTTCTTCGCTTTCTACACAACGTTTAGAAGCTTCAAGGTCAACTGGTTGGGTGCTAAGATCTAGGGCATTGGTGAACGGCCTACATATTGCTGTGATGTGGCTACGTTCTGACTGGTCCAGTCAGGAGATCAATTAGCTTCATTCACTTCCATACAGGAGGACTTGGCTACAGAGTAGATTCACAAAGTGGAGTCTTCCTTCAGGTTCACTCCATGAGTACATATTTATAGTGCGTAGCTTTCGGACATTTTGGTTTCCTTAGCTTAGTACATTAAAGATTCAGGCATATTTTTTATGAAAAACTAAATGTACAGATGGCCTGCTTTGTTACATTTGCAACCTATTTGTCTTCCAGTGTCTTCAGGCAGTCACTGAAAGCAAATGGATTTTATCACTGTATCAGCAATTCACTGTTGGCCAGTTTAAGATGGGGATGGAGAAATGTGGCCATCCAGATGTTGTTGGACTGCAACTGCTATCAGCCCTAAGCAACACTACTAATAGTGAGGAATGCTGGGAATTACAATTCAGCAACATCTCAGGGATCATGATTTGCCACATGCTTCCCACATTTACCTTTGTGACATAAGTTCAAGCTCCACATTGCTCAATGATTCACTGTTAATGTTAAAGCAGATGCAAAATTAAAACGTACTTACCTTTTCTATCTTGATGCAATAATTAATAGTGTCAAGGAAATCAGCTTTTTTTTCACTTGTAGGCAATTCTGTTAGTTCCTTTCCTATTAATTCTCCTTTTTGATAGCCCATCATTGCTTCAAATGCAGGATTTACATACTATGAAATTTGAAAAAGGCATCCCAGTGAAAACAGAAAGCAGAAAACTGTAGATTTAGCTAGTCATTCAACGAATTCTAAATCTTACTATGTGTTTCTAAGTTCCTATAAAAACACTTTCTCTATTCTATTCTTAACAAATAAGCTTTTTAAAAAAATATTCTCTCTCACAATACAGAATAAAACATATTAGGAAAATCTAAAGAAACAGATATGTGCAAATTTCTCAATTATCACAGGTTGCTGTTGTTATGTGCCTTCAAGTCTAATTTATGATAGCCCCAAGGAAAATCTATAATGAGATTTTACTTGGCGAGATTTAATCAGAGGGGATTTGCCATTACTTTCCTTTGAGCCTAAGAGAGAGCAACATGCCTGGGCTCACCCAGTGGATTTCCATGGCCAAGAAGAGCAGGTTGCTTGCCTGTATTGGGAGTTCTTTGAGTGGTCATCTGTGAACAAATACCAATTGGTAGTGTGCGTCTGCGTAGTACTGGTTACAGAAATTTCTAGAGCTTCCGGCATAGCATTTTGGTGGGAACCCTGCCCCCTTCCCCTGAGTCCATATAAGACTTGAACTGCATGCTCTATGCTCTGGAACCACCGCAAGGTTCCAGAGCATAGAGCATGACAGAACATGAAAAGGGGAGGTAGGGCAGGATTGTGTGAGTTCACAGATGACCACTTGAAGAACTCCAGTTACAGGTAAGCAACCTGTTCCTCTTTTTTGTGGTCTCTGTGACTCACACAAGTGGGAGACTGGCAAGCTGCTAGCAGAGGAGGAGGGAGTGTCATGTAAGCACATGGTGTACACCTGTGAGTCAAAGATAATCTGTTGCAGACAATGGAGAGAGGCCATATAAGGCTTGAACTGCAACATATAAGTCTTGAGTGGCAACGAACAGTGGTAATGAGCATGAAGGCATAAACATACACACAAGTGAGAACAAAGATATTTACCACAAGAAACAAATATCAGGTGAGTGAGGAAAACAGCACTGCTCTCCCGAATGTGGCATCCCTGGAGGACCTCTAGTCAATCCAGCAATGGGAAATAAAAGTCGAAGGGTGGGACCAGATGGCTGCCTTCCAAATGTCCTATAACAGCACATCCCTAAGGAAGGCTGCCGAAGCAGAAAGGGTTCTGGTGGCGTGGCTCCTAACCTTGAGAGGGGGGTCCTTCCCAGATAGCTCATAGGCAAGTCTGATAGTGGAAGCCACTCACTTCAAGAGCCATTGAGAAGAGACTGGGAAGCCCTTCTTCACAGAAGAGTAGCAGAGGAAAAGTCCCTGGGACCTTCTGAATTCTGCAGTTCGTTGAACATAAGAGGCAAGTGCTCTTTGGGCATCCAGGAGGCCTCGTTCCAGGTCTGATGATGGGTTTGGAAAAAAGATAGGTAGGACGATGTCCTGATTAAGGTGGAAGGCCGAGACCACCTGAGGGAGGAATGAGATGTCTGGCCTCAAGATGACCTTGTCATGGTGGAATTGGAGGTAAAGCTTGTCAACCCTTAAGTGTGTAGAGCTCACTAGCCCATCTGGCTGATGTGATGGCGACCAGGAAGGCGGTTTTCCATGAGAGCAGCCTGAGACTGGCGGTGGTCATCAGTCTGAAGGGTCATTTGGAGAGTTGCAAGAGGACCAGAGAAAGGTTCCACCCCGGAGTCAGTGGTAGTACAGGTGGGTGTAGGTGCTTATATCCCTGAAGGTACTTACAAACCAAGGGATCTTGGAAGCATGATAGTCTGCCTTTTCGTTGGAGGCAAAATGAGATGGCTGACAGGGAGAGACTGCCAAAGAAGAAAGGAAGTCTAGGAGACGAACAGCGTTGGAGTAGTTGACATCAAGTTGACTGCTCCAAAGGAAAGAGGTGAGCTTTGAGAACTTGTAAGAGTAGGATCGAGGGTTTGTATGCCACTTTGATCACTCGTCTGACAGCTAGTGGAAGAATGGTCGGGGGAGGAGATTCTGCGCTGTTAGTTTCAGGAGACTGATGTCTGGATGGTGCATGGTCCATTGTCAGTAATATGGTATTGGACTGGGTGGCAGCCTCCAATATAATCCTCTGGAGAGCAGGAGCAGGGGGGCTAACCAGGGTTGGCATGGCCACCACGGGGTGACCACTATTGCCAAGGCTCCGTCCCGAAGGATTTTCTTGATGACTGTTGTGATCAGTGGAAATGGAGGGAATATGTAAACCACCGGGCCTCTCCAATAGAAGAGGAAAGCGTCTGCCAGGAAGCCTTTGCCCACCCTGCCTCTGGAGCAGAAGAGGCGACACTGCCTATTTAGTGGCGAGGCAAAGAGGTTGATTGTGGGTGTTGTTCAGGTGTCAAAAACACCAATGAGAGTTCGTGGGTTGATCTTCCATTCATAAGAGTTCAACATCGTCTGGCTAAGTTGGTCTGTGAGAACGTTCTGGGCACCCAGAAGGTGAAGAACCAAGGAAAAGATCCAACGAGGAAGGCACCAGTTCCAGAGATGGATCGCCAGGCCAAGTAGGGTCCTGGATCATGTACCACCTTGCCTGTTGATACAGTAAGCAATGGTGGTGTTATCCATTGAAGATCTGCACAGTACAGACTGTGATGGTGTCCTTGGAGGCCTTGAGAGCTTTAATAATAGCTAACATCTTGAGGACATTGATATGGCATGTTTGTAGGGTTTTGGCCAACAGCCTAACTGTCAGGTGGTCGGTGTGAGCATCCCAGCCCTCGAGTGAAGCATCGGTTATGAGAAATGTTGTTGGATTTGGGAGGTGGAATGACAAGAGGTTGTGAGCGTTCTTCCACCACAAGAGAGACCATAGAATGCATCTCGGTATCAAGAGGCATCGATAAGGACTGTCGAAGATCAGGTCAAAGGCCTTCAGGAACCAACTCCGTAGGGGACGTGTGTGTGATTTGGCAAAGGGACAACAGCTGTCATCAAAGTCATGAGGCCAAGAAGTACCTGTATCGACTGAGCGGTGGTATGTTGATTACGCTGCAGTGTCGATATCGACATGAAGAGACAGGTGATCCTCTCCTGAGGTGGGAAGGCCCACTGTTGTGTTAAGTCGAGGACTGTGCCTATGAACTGTATATGACAAGTCGGATGGAGGTGAAATTTGTTGAAATTGATGGTGAGCCCCAGGTTTGTCAAGAGGCTTAGGGTCAGATCAATGTTGAGGTTCAGTTTGTGTTGGGAAGGTGCAACAATTAGCCAATCATCGAGATAGGGGAAGGGGACGACTCCTCACTGGTGAAGGGCAGCTGCTATGACCACTGTGCGTTTAGCAAACACTCTCGGTGCTGTGTTCAGGCTGAATAGGAGCACATGGAATCCAAATGCTTGTCTGCTGATGGAAGGAATTTCCTGTGCCCTTGCTGAATCCCTATGTGGAAATATGCGTCTTGAAGATCTAGGGTGGCAAACCAGTCTCCCTTTTGGAGGAGAGGAAGGATAGTCTTCAGAGATACCATCCTGAACTTGCGAGGTTGGATGTACCGGTTGATCTTGTGAAGGCCAGGATGGGTTGTACCCCCATGTCCCTCTTGGAGATGAGGAAATATCTGGAGAAGAAGCTGGTTCCAAGGGTATGGAAGGGGATTTGCTCTGTTGGACCTTTCCTTTGGAGGACGCGGATTTCTTCAACGAGAGATGATGACAGACAGGTGATTCGGATTCATCTGACAAAAGGTAGAGAGGAGAACTCAATTGCATACCCTCTGGATAAAATAGCGTACCCACGTATTAGTTGTTATCAAGGATCAGGAATCGAGGTGTTGTGAGAGGTTTGACTTGAAATTCGGGTCTGGTAGATGATGTAACTCTGGTACTTCCTTGGTAGTGGCGGCTGTGATGGTGGATGTAGCAGGAGTGGATAATTGCAAAATGGCAGAGATGGATGCGTCAGAGTCACCCTCAGGACCATCAAGCCCGGCATTTGGGACTGTTAGGTTTCCTCCTGTAGGGGGGCCTTCTGTGGCTGAGGTGGTAGATGGTGAGAACGTTGTGTCAAGGGAAGCTGAGAGGAGTGCTGGGGTAAGTAGAGCTATAGGTACATTGGGAAGATTGTTGGTATCAATGGTAACAGTATCGAGAGCGGTGCTGTTGGGGCTGGATACTGTATTTCTTTATCAAGGAGTGCATTTTGTGAATGCGCTCCATTTTTTCATCCATTGCACTGTTAAACAGTCTGCCTGAGTCGAATGAAAGGTTTGGGATGAAGATAACAAGCCCGAGGAGTGAAGACACAAATGTTGGTGTAGAGTCATCGTGCCATGGTGATTTGTTGATTAGTAAGATGGTGGGCCTTGGCAAGAAACACCTCTGTTACCCTTTTTTCCTTATCAGGGAATCTGTTGACAAAATCTTTGATTTTGTCTCATAACCATTGGTTGTAAGCCACCATCCAGGCAGAATAGTTAGATATCTTGAAAATCAAGGCCTCATTGGAGTAATTCTTATGAGTCTCTTCTCTTCTCCTCCTTCTCGGAGGGAATTGCATGGAGAGACTGTGAGGTCTTTGCCTGGGCTGCGTTGACTACAACAGAATTAGGCTTTGGGTGATTTTGGAGCCATTGTTCATCTGCATCTATTACTTTGTAGAAAGAGTCCAACTTCTTTGATGTGGCTGGTGTAGAGGCCAGGGAGGACCATCTTAAAGTTGTGGAGCAAATAAGGCAGCAACGGGATTGCAGCTATGGATGGGGACTGCTCCTGTGGCTGATCATAGACTGGGTCTTCAATGGTCTCTTTGGCTATTTCCTTGGCAAAGTTGAGGTTCTTAGCCATGTGAGACACAAAATCGGAAAAAGCTCTGACATCGTTGGACAGGGAGATGGGTTCCCCGTGGGACACAGCTGTGTCCGGAGGCCTGTCACCCATGTGGATGACTGAGTCTGAGGATGAAGAGGTTGACCTGGAAAGAGACTGACATACAAGGATGATCAGAGAAGGCTCCCTGGAGGCGTCACAGTTGTGCGAGATGGAGGTGGCTGTGGTCAGGGGCGCAGCAGATGTTGATGGTAAGGGCTCAGGGACTGCATGGGGACATCGGGGGCTGCATGGGTCTGAGGCTGCTTAGGTGGAGGTGAGGGCCTGAAGTCCGAGTGGGTCAGAGAAGAGGACTGGTGTCGGTGATGATGGGTCACGACCTCTTCATAATACCTGCACCTTCCATGATGGTGTCAAGGAACACAGATGTCTTCCAATGAGTAACTGTTGCAAGACCTCGAAAAAGAGCAATATATATAGATACAGTGCCGACGGGATTGCGATCTGTCATGGCACGTAATCCGTCGATGTCGGGACTGATGGGATTGACTCAAAGAGGATCACGAGCGAGACTGTGACCGATGTTGGCAGAGGCTTGTGCGATGGTGACAGTGTTGAAGGGTCAATCTCAAGGAAGATCGGGAACAAGCCTTTGAAGATCGGTGAGAGGGTGAACAGATGGGTGACTTATAGGGGTGTGTGTGTAGGGGGTGGGGGGTAAGCTTCCTGAGGCTCTTTTCCCACTGTTACCACCTCCATTTTTATGTTCTCTCCGGAATCCCTCTGAGGCACCCATCTGGGGGTGTGCTCAACTATTTCACTGTTGGAGACCTGAGAGTGAGCCAAGGGTGAATGAGGACAGGGCTGATCTTTCAGAGACAATGCCTGGAGGAGTGGGGCCTAGCGCTGAGGTGACTCAAGAGGCAGGTCTGGATCGGATTCTGAGATAGTCACCGCAGTGAGGGGTTCAGGGCAAGGGGTCTGCACTGGCTTATTCTTATCCCGCTTTTTGCGAGACCTGGCTAATTCTTTATCGAGAGAACAGTCCGGGGTGAGGTGCTGGAGGTGAGAGCACCACTGAAATTGAGGGTCTTGCCTTTTTAGAGGAGTGTTTGATGAGGCTCGAAGTCGGGACTGATGCAGATTATCTCATGGAGCCTCTTTGGAGGATGTCCGATGAGTTAGATCCTTTGAAGAAGGCCAATGGGAGGTTTTCTTCGAGGTGTCCATCCTCGATGGTTTCCAGGATGGAGCTGTAGTCTCTGCAGGGGCAGACCTGGCAGAGGCTGCTGAGGCGGAGGAGGAAGTTGTCAGCTTCAGGGCCTGTAAAGAATGGCACAAAGTTTTGCCTCCGTATTCCTCCTGGTCTGCGCGGTGAAGGCATGGCAGTGGGCACAGGCAGACAGATTGTGTGTTTTGCCAAGGCAGATAGGGCACCTGGAATGCCCGTCACAGTCCAGGATTTTGGTGTGGCATGATTGACAGTGTTTAAAGAACGCCGTCAGGGCCATAAATTATGAAACTGAGAACCAAGTCCAAAGGAGAAGGCCAAGGGTTGATACTGAGGTGAGCAAGGGAATAAAGCTGATTGAAACTCTGAAGCCAACCAACGTGGTAGAAAAAAAGGAACTGAACATGAGGGCAGCAGGTGGCCTTATGTGGCCTCAGGGGAAGGGTGCGGTGTTCCCGCCAGAATGCTAGGCTAGTAGCTCTAGAAGTTTTCGTAAGCCAGTACTGCATAGGTGCAGACTATCCACTTCTGTGAATCATAGAGATCACAAAAAAGAAAGGATTAGAAGCCTAGTCTCCCACTATCACAGAAGTGATATGAAGTTTCAGTGCATAGCTTTCTGGATTTACCCAGAAGTCTTGTTTACTGTGCGTACATGCTATTGTTAATCCCAGCTAGACTAAACCAACTGAACAATTTAATTTACCTATGTGTTGACTCATCAATCAATAATCGATTCAGAGAGTCTACTCTAGTTGTAGTGGTTTGAACACTGGACTATGACCCTGGAGACAAGGGTTCCATTCTTCACTTGGCCATGGAAACCCAATGGGTGACCTACAGTGCATCACACATTCTCAGCCACAGAAAAGAACAGGTTACTTATCTGTAACTGTGGTTCTTCGAGTGGTCATCTGTGCCCTCATACATTAGGAGCTTTCGCACCTGCGTGGTAGCATTCGGAAGATTCTAGAGCTCGTTAGGCTGGCGGGAACCCCTCCCCCACGCCAGTACTGCGCATGCCCTCCCGCCGAGTAACGGTCTCTCCTCAGTTCTGGTCCGCCGAAGAACATGGGACCTGAAAAAGAGGGGAAGGCAGGGCGGGGATGTAGAGGGCACAGATGACCACTCGAAGAACCACAGTTACAGGTAAGCAACCTGTTCTTCTTCTTCGTGGTCTCTGTGCCTCATACTTTAGGAGACTGTGTAGCTTACCGGCAGGATGGTGGATCAGGCCCCAGACCCTAGAGAACAGAAGCCAGCACAGCACGGCCAAATCGAGCATCTCTCCTGGACCGGCAGTTGAGTCTGTAGTGGCGCATGAAGGTCGATGGTTGGGACCAGGTCGCCACACGGCACAGCTCCGACAGATCGACGCCTCGCAGGAGGGCAGCAGATGTCGCCAGGGCTCTGGTGGAGTGAGCCCGAAGAAGGTCTGGTGGAGGCTTCTTGGCAAGCTCATACTCCAGGTGTATAGTCTGTACCGCCCACTTGGAGAAGCGCTGGGTGGATACCTTGTGGCCTCTCTGGCACCTGCCATAGCAGACAAAAAGATGCGGTGTCTGCCTATAGGCTGCAGTCCTGTCTTTGTAAAAAGCCAGAGCCTGATAAACATCCAGGGAGTGGAGGGACCGCTCCAGAGGTGTAGTCGGGTCAGGATAGAAGGCTGGCAGGATGATGTCCTGGCTCAGATGGAAGCTAGACACCACCTTCGGCAGGAAGGAGATGTCAGGCCTGAGGACCACCTTGTCCCTATGGAAGACGAGGTATGGCTCGTCACATCGTAGTGCTGTCAACTCTCCTGCCCGCCTAGCAGAGGTGACAGACACTAGGAAAGCCATCTTCATGGCGAGTAACCTGCTGTCCGTTGTCGCCATCAGCTCGAAGAGCGGTCTCGTCAGCTGCGAGAGCACCAAGGACAGCGACCACGGCGGCGGTGGCGGCAATACCGGCGGGTAGAGGTGCTGAAGGTTCTTCAGGAACTGCTTGATGGTGGAGTCCCTGAAGAGAGCACCCCGATGGGGATCGTGGCGGCTGGTATGCCACGATCGCAGCGAGGTACACCTTGAGCGATGGAAAGGCCAGGCCCTGTTGCCGGAGGTAAAGGAGGAAGTGGAGCACGGTGCGCAGGTTGACGGGCGATACCGGCTCTCGACGTTCCTTGGCGAAGGCCACGAAGTGCTGCCACTTGTAGTGGTAGTTCCTTCGCGTGGACTCCTTCCTTGCCGAAGTTAAGACATTGCCGATGGCCGGGTCGTCTACGGTGATATCGTCCAGGCATGGAGGGCCAATACCAGGAAGTCCAGGTGCAACACTAGTCTATCGGAGTGGGACAGCAGGTCCGGTACTGTCGGAAACCTGAGAGTCCTGCCCTGAGTGGCCTCGATCAGGGGTCCAAACCAGTGCTGCCTTGGCCAGTACGGTGCCACAAGGATCGCGTCTGCTCGGCCCGCTATGATCTTCACTATCACATGGACCAGAAGCGGGAACGGAGGGAAGGCGTAGAGAAGTCCCTCGCCCCGTGGGAACTGGAACACGTCGCTGATGGAGTGGCGATCATGGCCGGCTCTCGAGCAGAAATGGCGGCACTTCGTGTTCTGGCTGGTCACGAAGAGGTCGACGGTCGGCTCGCCCCATCGGTCCCGAACCATCTGAAAAGCCTCGTCCGACAGGGACCACTCGTGGTGGGAAGTGGTGTCCCTGCTGAGGGCGTCCGCTGTGGTGTTCTCCTGCCCCGCCAGGTGAACCGCCACGGGGTGTATCTGGAGCGAGACGCACCAGTTCCAGAGATCAAGTGCGATGCCCAGCAGAGTGGTGGAATGGGTCCCTCCTTGCCTGTTCACGTACAGACCGCCTTCGTGTTGTCGGTGAGGATCAGCACCATGCGGCCCGTGACCAGGTGTCGGAACGCTCTCAGCGCTTTGTGGATAGCCAGCAGCTCGAAAGCGTTGATGTGGAGAGGCATCTCATCATCCATCCACCAGCCTCGGACCCGGAGATTGCCAGTGTGCGCTCCCCAGCTGAAGAGCGAGGCATCTGTCGTCACCGTGACTGATGGCTTGGGTTCGTGGAACGGCATGCCTGACAGGAGGTTTCTGTACGACTGCCACCACAGGAGTGATTGGCGTACCTGTTGGGGTAGCCGGTACCAGCGGCGCTGGTCACCCCAAAAGTGGATCGAAGGCCCTGACGAACCAGTGCTGGAGCTGTCGCGCACGTAGCCTGGAAAGGTAGGTTACAGCAGTGGTCAAGGCCATGTAGCCAAGGAGCTGCTGAATTCTCCTCGCTGACATCGTCACGGCCGCGAAGGCAGCAGACGCTGCCTGACAAAGCGTCCTCACCCTCTCGTCTGGTAGGAAGGCCCTCGCCGATACCGCATCGAGGATCGCCCCGATGAAGTCTAGAACCCGGATGGGTTCGAGGTGGGACTTCTTGGGGTTGACCCTGAGTCCGAGCCGAGTGAGAAGTGACAAAGTCTGATGGATGTCTTTGTACAGTTTCTGTTTGCAGGACGCCACCAATAGCCAATCGTCCAGATAAGGGAAGATGGAGACGCCTTTCGTCCACAAGAAGGACACGACGGGAGCCATGCACTTGGGAAACACCTGCGGTGAGGTGGAAAGTCCGAACGGCAGTACCCGGTACTGGTAGCTGGTACCGTCAACCACAAGCTGTAGGTATCTTCTGTGCTGCGGGCGGATCGAGATGTGGAAATAGGCGTCTTTGAGGTCTATGGACGCAAACAAGTCCCCTCGCCGAAGGAAGGGGAGGATCGAGGGCAGCATGACCATCTTGAACCTCTTGGGGCAGATGTACTCGTTCACCTCTCAGAGGTCTAGGATGGGCCGCAGGGAGCCATCCGCCTTCGGTACAGTGAAGTACCTCGAGTAGAAGCCGGTGGTCTTGGCTCAAGGCAGGAGTCTCTCGATCGCTCCCTTTCGAGGAGGGACTGGATCTCTTCCAGCAGAGCTGAGCTGGCCAGGGTGGAAGAGTAGACACCCCGTGGCGGAATATCCTGGAACTCGATGGCGTATCCCAGGCGGATGATGGTAAGTACCCAGGAGTCCGCAGTGATCTCCCGCCATTGATCAAGGTGCCTGGCCAGGCTCGGATGATGGATCAGGTCTGCTGGAAGGGTGAAAGATGGCATGGACGGTGTCCTGCGGAGACCATCAAAAACGGGTCTTCACTCCAGAGGACGACTTCTTCGACGACGAAGATGGGCGCCGTCTAGGAAGCCTCCTTGAAGCTGAAGATGTCGATGGCCTCAACGCGGTCGAACGCGGAGATCGCGGTTGGTACGCCGAAGAGGAGGAGGACCTTCTCCACAGAGGCCTCGGCTGGAAGGTGCGGCGGGACTGGGCAGGCTGGTTCATGCCCATCTTCTTCGCTGTCAGCCGGGCCTTGACGAGGTGATGCATAGCCTCGTTGGTGGTGGTGTGGAAAAGCCCTTCGCCGTCGAACGGAAGATCTTCAATCCGTCGATGGTTGTCCTCCTGGAGCCCAGAGGACCGGAGCCACGCATGACGTCGGAGGGCTACTGCACCGACCATCACCCTCGAGGTGGCCTCCACGGCATGCCTCGAGGTGGTGATCTGTTGGGTAGCCACCGCAACGGCCTCGCCGAAGATCTGGGTGGCTGAGGTTCGCGACTCCTCTAGCAGGTCAGCTAGCAGCGGCACGAGTCGGTCCAGGAGATTTCAGTGGTATGCCGCGAGGCAAGCCATCGTGTTCACCGTCCTGGCCACCAAGGACGACACCGAGTAGAACCGGTGACCGAAGGTATCGAGCTTCCAGCCTTCACAGTCCGGAGGGGTGGTATGCGCTCGGGTACCTCCCTTCGTCTGGACTGACTCAACGACGATGGAGTTCGGTACAGGATAGTTGAAGAGGAACTCCGTGTTCTCCTTCTGTGTCCTGTACAGGTGCTCCAGCCTATGTGGAATAGGCTGCGCTGACGCCGGCTTCGCCCATGGCTGCTTCATCGCCTCCACCAAAGTAGGCAGGAATGGCAGCGGTGTGGACAATGGTGGGCAGGTCTCCAAATACTGGAAGACCGGGTCCTGGGCTTGTGGAGTAGGTTCGGTCACCTTGAGGCCAAGGGCTGTGGCCATCTGGAGGAGGACAGCGGAGAATTGACGCACATCCTCTGGTGCAGACTCCGGGCCTGGCTCCCCGAAAACCAAAGGCAGTGACTCATGAGAGGAGGGAGTGGACTCGGCAGAGTCGGAGTCGTATGAGTCGCCAGATGGAGATGGCGACCCCTCCGCTTTCTTCTCCTCAGTTGGTTTACGGGCGGAAGATGCTAGGGTGGCTGCTGGAGCTACAGGCTGCGTCGATGCTGGTGCGGCCGATGTTGTGGTCGGTATCGGAGCTACCTGCAGGGGCACGACCAAGGGCCGAGGGCAGTGTGCCACCTGTGTTGTAGACAGGCCGGCTACTGCCGATTGAGCCACGGTAGGCTGTGGCGCTGGGCAAGTAGCTGTGGCCGTTGTCCACGGGGGGCGAAACAGCCCTGTAGCGGGGTGAGGGCTCCCGGGATCTTTGGTGACTCGGTGATCGATGTAGCGGTGACCGTTCATAGCAGGGGTAAGGCCTCCCACGGTGGCGAGCGAGACCGGCGTCGAGGTGACCAGTAGCGTGGATCTGGATGGTACTGGTCCCTGTGGGATGGTGAATATGAATAAAAAGAGCCGGCCGGCTCGTGCCACACCTGCTCCTGGGCGTACCTTCCTAGGTAGGTAGGGGAGTAGGCACTCTCGCCCGAGCGAACTCTCTCCCGGCGCATCTCCTAATAACGCGGGGATGGAGGCCTGGCCCGCTGCTCTGGCGAGCGGGATTCGTCGCGTCGAGAGGCTGGTCGCTGCCTGACCACAGCCTCCTCTCGGTGGCCTGCCGAGGGCGGACGGTGACTTGGCGGAGTGAGCTCCGCAGTCAGCTCGGGAAGATGAGTGGGCGAGGCCTGCACGGCTTGCTCCTCATCTGACACCTTGAGGATTTCCTGTTCCTCTGGAGGATCCTCTTCCTCAGGGGGGTCCATCGGTTCAGGTTCCACGGCGGGCTGGGTGGGTGGTGGAGTCGAGGGTCGCACCACGACAGATGGAGAGCGCCACTTCTCTTTCCTCTTCTTCTTCCTCTCCTTCCCGCCCCTTCGGTGGCGGGGCGCTTCTTCTGGGCCGGGGGGAGCGGCCTGGAGGAGGAGGAGGCCTGTGAGCCCACAGGGTCCTCACGTGCCTGAGTTGCCTAGATCTTGGGTATTCTTGGCAACTTCATGATCGGCACCGAGCCCGGCACTGATCCGGATGATGTCGAGGGCATGGCAGCCGCAGCTGCTGCCAAAGAAGAAGAGGTGGTCGGGCAATTGTCGGACATCGTCTCCGGTCTCTGTGCACACAGAGATTACTCCCAACAGTGGGATTTTAACCTTGCAGCCCTGTTGCGAAGTATCTGGTGGGTGAACTCTTTGCAGATTGGGCAGGCTTGGACAATATGCCCCTCAACCAAACAGAAGAGGCACTTCGAATGCCGGTTGGAAAGAGCGACCTTCCTTCCACAGGAGGCGCAGTTTTTGAACAGAGCCGACATAAAACAAGGGCAAGGTGCGAGGAGAGATCCGAGAGTGTCAAAACAGAGTCCAAGATCTGAAAATCGTCAACAGTCCAGAACAAGGGTCAAAACCGATCGTAACAATATCAAGACAAATCCGAAAGCCAAGAGGGGTAGTCAAAAGCCAAATCCGAAGTCAAAAATCCAAGGAAAAGCACAAACGAAGCACAAGCCAACGAGAGAACCTTCTGTACGCTGAGACGGACAAGAAAGAACTGAGGAGAGACCGTTACTCGGTGGGAGGAGCATGCACAGTACCGGCGTGGGGGAGGGGTTCCCGCCAAGCTAACGAGCTCTAGAATCTTCCAAACGCTACCGCGCAGGCGCGAAAGCTCCTAATGTATGAGGCACAGAGACCACGAAGAAGAACCCTGTGATAGGTTCACCTTAGGTCGGAAGATGGACCATAAGTCAAAAACAATTTGAAGGAACACAACAAACAACACTCTAGTTAGGACTGACCAAAAGGATTCAGGCCCAGGGCCACAGACTTTGTTACATTCCTTGTTCAGATCAATCATGGAACAACAACATAAACTGTAATAGCATAAAATAACAGCACAATGAAGGGACAGCAACATCTTGTTCTGTTCTCTTACAGTAATGCTAAAATAAGAACATGGAGCTTCCAACATGAATAGCACCCTACATTCAGATTGTTGAGTTACAATTATGAAAGAATAGGTTGCTTACCTGTAACTGTGGTTCTTTGAGAGGTCATCTGTGAACTCATGCAAATGGGTAATCTGCACCTGCACAGTGTGAACTTTCTTGAACCTGAATGCAGGCATTTTGGCAGGAACCTCGCTCCCATCCCCTGAGGGTATAGCCACCTTTCTGCCCAAACTATTACTTCCTTGGCCACCTAAGGCAGCAGACCCAGGACCGACAGATAGAGCAGGACACCATAGGGGAGGTGGAGCAGGGTTGTGTGAGTTCACAGATGACCACTCAAACAACCATAGTTACAGGTAAGCAACCTGTTCTTCTTCTTCATGGTCTCTGATGCATACAAATGAGAGACTAGCAAGTTACCAACAATATGAAGTGGGAGTTCATGTTAGAGAGAGAGAAACAACACTGTCTTTCCAAATTTGCATCAGTCCTTGCTCTATTGTCCAGTTTGTAGTGTGCTATAAATGTGAGGGGCTGTGACCAGGTGGCAACTCTGCATATTTCATGGAGAGGTACACCATGCAGAAAAGGTACAGAGGATGCCACAGCTCTAGTAGAATGACTCCTTAATTGATGAGGAGGCTGCTTGCCAGCAATTTCTTAGGCAAGACGAATAGTTGAAGCCACCCACTCAGATAGTCTCTGTGAGGACACTGGTTGACCCTGTGTCCTCTGTTGGAGTCTCTGAATGGTGATGTACGCTCAACATAGAAGGCCAAAGTGCATCTGAGGAAGTGGAGGTTATGCTCAACGTATGACACAGGATTCTGTAGAAAAGTAGGTAAGGCAATGCCCCAACTGAGGTGAATAAGACACCACCTTTGAGATGGTGAGATGAGATGTCAGGGTGGAGGATCATCTTTTCCTTATGAAAGTGGAGGTAAGGTGGGTCCACTCAGAGAATACAGAACGCACCAGCTCTTTTGGCTGAGCTGATGGTGACTAGGAAAGTTATCCTCCAAGACAGGAGGTGGAGATTGCATGTGGCCATAGGGTCAAAGGGCCTCTTGGAAAGTTGAGAGAGAACCAGATTCCATGCAGGGACCAGTTGAAAGTAGGAACTGTTTAACCAGCAGATCCGAGAAACAAGAGGCTCAATCTAGTTGTCACAAGTGACAAGAGACTGCTGAAAGGTAACCCTTGGTGGAAGACAGTGACAGATCCCTTGGCAGACAGAGACCTGAGGAAGCTAACCTCCACCATACCTAAGGTTTTTGTGTCAAGATTATTCTCCTGGAGAAATTTACAGCATTTCAACCATTTGTAAGTGTAAGATTGTCTAGTGGAAAGCTTACAGACTGCCTGGATGATCAGTCTGACAGAGTGGGGAAGAGCAGTCAATGGAGTAGGTTCCACACCATCAACCTGAGGGACTAAAACATCAGGACTGTCGTGAATGGTGAGGAGGTTTGGTCTGTACAGAAACCTCTGGTACCAACCTTGAGAGTGTGCCATTAGAGGAGCGAACCATGGTTGCCTTGGCCACCACAGTGTTATCAAGGTTGCCTGTCCCTGTCCTGTTGAATCTTGGCTAGCATATTCATTATCAATGGGAATGGAGGAAATATGTACATGACAGATCCTGTCTAAGTGTACAGAAAGGCATCCCTCTTGTCCCTTTTGTTCCTGGAGCAGTAGAGGTCACACTGGTAGTTGAGTGGGGATGCAATCAGATCTAGCTGGGGGGGTGTCCAAGAGTTGGAAGACATCTTTCAGGAGACCCACGTGTGGCAGGACAGTGGAGTATGATTGAGAGTATCTACCAGGGAGTTCTCCTTGCTGGGTAAGTGAACTGCAGATGGCAAGATTTTCCTGCGTAGACACCATTCCCAAAGGTTGATGGCTAGGTTGAGAAGGGTACGAGACCAAGTTCCTCCTTGCTTGTTGACATAATACATGACTGTAGTGTTGCTGGTCATGATCTGCTCTTCCCTGAAGGTGGTAATCGAATGCACAAAGGGCTTAGAGGACAGCCAAGAGTTCAAGAGCATTGATGTGGAGATGCTTCTCAGATCTTGACCGCCGATCCCTATCATCAGATCTTGAAAGTGGGCTCCCCAGCTGTCCATCAAACCATCTGTTGTGACTGCTACCAAGGGTGGTTGAGGAAGGAAGAACATGCCCATGAGGACACTGGTAGGCTCTTTCTGCCATCCCAGAAACCGAAGGACAGGATGTGATACCATGACAAACTTTGAGGGTATACAAATGGTTAGCTTGAGAAGGGTGAGAGACTGAGTTCCTCCTAGCCTGTTGATACAATACATGATTGTGGTGTTGCTGGTTACAGTCTGAACTGCTCTTCTCCAAAGACAGTACTCATCCATCAAACCCTAATAATCAAATCTTGAAAGTGGCCCCCCAGGCCTCTAGCAAGGTGTCCATCATGACTGCTACCAAGGGAGGAAGGGCATGCCTGTTAGGATGTTCTGAGGATTTTCCCACCATTCCAGAGATTGAAGGACTGGGTGTGGTACCATGATGAACTTTGAGGATTGGTGTCAAAAGGGATCAAAGTTGGCAAGAAACTATGACTATAATGGATGTATCTTCAGTTTGGCAAACAGAGTGATGGATGTGGTGGATGCCATGAAGCCAAAGATAACCTATACAGACCTCACCTTGACCTGACAGTACCTGCACAAGTGGGAGATGGCTTGGAGCTTGGTCTGACATCTTTCTGAAAGAAGGAATGCCTGCTGCCATGGTGAATCCAGCAGATCACCAATTAACTTAATCTGTTGGCAAGGGGATCGATGGGACTTCTGAAAATTAATGACCAGGCCAAGGGATCGAAGAAGTGAGATAGTGTTGTTGAAGTCATTGAGAAGTTGAGGTTGAGATGAGATGATGAGAAGCTAGTTGTTGTAAAGAAAGAGGATGATACCCCGTTGACACAATGCAGCCACTACCACTGTCATGCACTTTCACAAAGACTCTTTGTGTCACCCTGAGGCCGAAGGGAACGACTTGAAACTGGTACACCTTGGACCCACGAGGAAGGCAAGGAACTTTTTGTGGGTAGGCCTGATGGATATCCTTCATGGCATCCTTCAGATCTGGCGTTGTGAACCAGCCTCCCTTCTGTAGTAGAGGCAGGATGGAGGAGAGAGTTATCATATGAAAGTGCTTTGGATGAATGTAGCAATTGACTCCTCTGAAGTCTAGAATGGGACCAAGACCTCCATCCTTCTTTGACACCAGGAAGTACCAGGAAGAGAAGCTGTAGTGAAGAGTTGCCAATGGGATTAGTTCTATAGCATTTTTTGAAGTAATGTGGCAATCTCTTTGTTGAGCACTGAGGGGGTGAATGGCACAAATTTCCCCGTTGGAAGAAGCCATCAGAACTCTATGGTGTACTCTCGGGTGATGATGCCTAATACCCAGGAGTCTGTCATGATAAAGGCCCAAGCGTGATGGAAATTGCTTAATCTGTCCCTGAATGGAGGAGGCAAGATGGTGGTTGCTGATGCTGTGATGGGAAAGGAGTTGGCAGTTTCGAGAAAGGAGCCAATGAAGATACCAATTGAAGAGATGACTATGTCAACAATGTCGATAGAAGTGATGATGTTGGAAGTGGTAGAGAGTGAGAGACTTTCTAATATGGTATAGGAAGATGAAGCTGCTGAATGTTGGAGCAAAGTATTGTCCTCAAACCCGTCAAACCCGACACTTAGCCTAGTCCAGCTGACGCTTTTTGGGTGGACTTGTACTTTGAAGACAGAAGTTTGCGGCATGACTGCTGCTGTGTGGACTGAGATTGACGGTGCTGCCTTGATGGAGTTGGACTGTAAGACTGCTTGCTAGCTGGATAGTGACGTTGGTACCAGTAGATGGTAGATGTCGAAGGCTGAAACCTCTACTTTTTGCTGTAATATGCATCTAGTGGGCATGTTCAAGTTTTCTATCAGTCAATGAATCGAGGAGTACTCTGTCATTGAATGGAAGATCTTCAATCATTGATCTTGCTTGCTGAACGAGGCTTGAAGAGTGCAACTATGCATGGTGTTGTAGGGACATAGCACAAACTAGAGCCTTACTGTTGCAGTCTCTTATATGCTTGGCTATCATAATTTGGCAAGTCGATAGTCTAAATATGGTTTTATCTTACTCTGTGAGAACTGCTGGTAGGCGCCCGTGCATGCTGAATAACTGGAGACCCTGAACAGAAGTGCTGTTTGTTGAAACAGAACTTTTGTCCAAGAGTATCTAACCTTTTGCGCTCCTTGTCTATGAGTGTAGAGTGTAGTTTTTGAGAAACTTGAGATTGGGCTGCCTCCACAATAATAGAACTAGGTTTTGGGTGCTGGGTGAGCCACTCTAACCCAGAGTCCTCCAGATGATGAAGAGACTCCAATTTCTTGGAGGTGGATGGCATGGACAATGGAGAGGTCCAGAACTTCTTCATGATATGGAGAAGATAGGGCAGAGATGACAGTGTTGCTGGGACCGGAGCTTGATCTTGCAGCTCCTGGAATATTGGGTCTTGGACATCCTCTCGGTGAGTCTTGGCCTGAGACTCAATGATCTAGACATGAGAAGCACAAGGTTCGCAAAAGCATGGACATCCTTCATTGGGAACACAGGGTCACTAAGAGAGATCTGTGGCCTAGGGGCAGATGCACCTGCATCTAAAGCTGAATTCGAAGAGGAGACCAACAATACTGATGGAGGCTGAAAACTGTGGTGTGGTAGAGAAACTTGAGTGGGAACACGAGGCCTTTCCTGGGCTGAGTGAGAAGTTGAAGGAACAGACTCTGGAATTTGACCAAGAGAGGCAGTGGGATTGGTGACTTTGTTACCACATGAGGCCTCTTTGTGGTAAAGTCTCAAGGTCAAGGAAATAGTCTGACACCGATGATGGTGAAGCATACATGCAGGTGAGCGAGAGCAGGACCTTCAGAGTGAGAGAGAGTAACGAGACCTACAGCGATAGTAGGGGTCCTTGATGTCGAGGTAGAGATGGCAATGATGTTGTTTGTTATTACAATAGTAGTCTTCTACAAAAGGTGATAGCTCTGGCAAATCATAGGTAGATTCTCTGTATTAGTTGGTGCATTGAGGTATGGTATCTCTGATCTGAGCAAGGGGAATGGCTGTATGATCTAGAGCCCCTAAAAGAAGCAACTGGCAATCGGGAAGGTTGGCGGTGTCACAGTGAAGAACGTTGGTGGTGTCAAGACAATGTTGAATGTACTGAACCACAATGAGGTGGTGGAGATGGGGAGATGTCCCAACGGCCCTGAGGAGAAGGCTGGTGTTGAGGCCATTGGGCAGGCAACATTCCAGACCATGCTGGAAAAGACTCAAGAATTTCATTATCTGAGGCCACGCATACCTCAGCGACATCTGGGGAACAAACTGGACCTTCAGGTATGGGAAAAGGATCCTGACTGGCCACCAACATAGGAGCTTCTGTGGAGACACCCAAGAAGTTGCAGGGGCTGAAGCCAGAAAGTTGGATGAATGGTCAGAGTGGTTCCCAGATGGAAGTTGTTGCTGCACCCATGTCAACTTATCAGAGGAGCAGGAAGGTCTTGAGTACAGTCTTGAGGCGATAGCACAGGGGAAGAGCGAGAAGCAAGGTCCCTATTAGACCTCTTCTTCTTATGTTTCTTGGGAGGTGGCGGGGCTGCTCTCTGAGAAAGAGTAGCAGACTTGCACTTGCACTCTTTCTGAGATGAACAGTTTACATCAGATGCTATCAGGAACTGCTGACCTCAATGTTCCAAAGGGGGAGGAATGTTGAGTGTGCACCGAGGTTGAAGGAAGTGCTTCTTTCAATCCTGAAGTAGACAGGGACTACTGCTCTTCCTTGGAAGGCTGACCAGATGTTACCGATGTGTGGTGTCAAGCTAGAGGGCACCTTGAAGCCTGTGCCAGGGAAATGGGGTGCGAAGGCCTGGCCATGGAGGTCAAGTCAGTAGTCTTCCAGAAGAGACTCTTGAGCCTTGCTGCCTGATTACACCTTGTTTGAGGCCTGAACAGTTGGCCATGGGCACAGGATTCAATGTTATGCCCTTCTCCTAGGCCAAGTAGGCACTTAAGTGTGTCCATCCTTGTTGGGTATCTTACTGCCACAGGAAGAGTAGTGCTTGAACACAGCTGCAGAGGTCAAGCAACAGTAGCCCAACACACAAGTAGAAGAGACGGACCATTCACAAAGCCAAATCAGAATTGAAAGGAAGCCAAAGACAGACCGAGACAGCAAAATCGAAGACCAAAGAAGAACAAGCCAAAATGCCAGAGACAAACTGTGAATCGAGAAGACCGCTGAAGTCAAGGCAGGGAAACGAAAGCTCTGAAAAAAGACTTCCTGAATGCTGCTGGAAGAAAAGGAACTCACTGTTTGGGCAGAAAGGTAGCTATATACCCTCAGGGAACAGAGTGGGTTTCTGGCCAAAATATCTACTTATAGGCTCTAGAAGATTCCAAATATCGCACTGTGCAGGTGCAGATGACATATTTGTGCAAGTTACAGAGATCACAAAGAAGAAGCATAAATCTATGAGTTTCAGTTTCACTTAATTTCTCATTATCTGCAACTTTGTTTACACCACATTCATATCAGTTTGTGAACATGGCAAAATTCATGCAAGAAGTATCTGTGCAAAAAAAAAACCCCTAGATGTTTTTCTTTGCATTTTTCTTTAAGTACTTATTTTTGAATATACTGCTTTGGGTTGTGTGCCAGGAGCAAGGCAGATTCCAAATATAACTAAATTAACTAAATTAAACAAACATTGTCCTTGATGTACATCTTTGCATTTTATTCCTTCATATATACTTTTTAGTACATTTCTGAGTTGTGATCTAGATTGCACAATTCTGAAAACTGCAAAGTGTTTTCCAGACTCTGCTTAGTTACTTCATAGGAATGGTTGGATGTGACACATTTCTCCTGTATCCCTAATCACAACCCAACGCAGATGTACGGTTCTTTATAGCTTTCCAAGTCTCTACTCGCTGCAAGTTTAATAAAATATTAGCATTTAAGAGACATCATGTTTACAACTCACTGATATCCTGCGTCTCTTTTCAAAAATCTTATGCCTGATCTTCAAGGCAGCAAAAATAAATGAAGACAATATTTCTGTAACTTTGAGATAAATACAAAAAGCCATAAAGTTTTGTAGGTAAGCAATTTCCTCTACAAACAAATGCTACGCTATCAGCTGTTCATTTATTTAAATCAGAAAGTGCTCAGGATAACTTTTTTTCCTACTGGTGAACAGTGGAAAACATAAACAGAACCAAGAAAACCAAAATTCCATTACAGATACACACACAGACAAATAAGTAATGGTCAAACAACACTGTGAACTGGAACTAAGTTATACAAACCCACAGAAAAACTATCAATACTCATACAAATAAGCAGAACAAACCTGTATTACATGGTCTTCACTTGTAATCTCAATGGCTTCTTGACTTTTCTCCAATGCTGTAAATATTGAATTACAAGCCCTGAAAATAAAAAGGGGAAAAAAAGCAGCAGACTCATGAGACTTGTGCTGCATGACTTGTAATCTGTAGAAGCACAAACAAACTGGCAACAGCAACACTGTAGAGCTTTCTGGAATGCACTCTGTTCAGGCCATCACCTTCTCTTGAGCTATGGTCCTCTTGGTGATTTCCAGGGAATTGGCAAGGATTTCTAGCATTTAACAAAAGCACTAGATCCTGTTTGATTTTGGAAGCTAAGAAGGGACAGTTCTGATTAGTACTTGGGTGAGAGACCATCAATGAATACCAGGTGCTATAGGCTATATTTGAGAGGAAGGAACTAGCAAAATCATCTCTATTCTATGCCTGAGAAAACCCTATGAAATTCATGAAGTTATTGTACGTTGACAGGCAATTGGAAGGCGCATGCACAGTATTAATCAGCAAAACAGCAACAAAATCAGCAGCAAAACAATTCCACTCCCACCCTAGCTTATGCTGCTGAAATGAAGAAAGCACAGACAGCACTACAAACATATGATTATTAGTTCTGATATTGGTAACAAATTCCTGGGCTCAAAGTTCTTTAATGTTAAGTTAGTGAATCTCAGTATTCTAGTAAAAAAACAAGATTGATCCCAGGAGCCTGAGGTTGGCCTGTCCTTGTCTACACAGAAGCAATCAGGCAACTGGTGTGATTCTAGGAGACGAAGGCCAAGATTCTGCATCACACTGGTGGATCACAAAGTTCTGTCAGGTGTAGCTAAGGCTTGTCTCCTATTCCTGACAAGACCGATCAAACTGTTTTTTGTCTGGATGCTCCTCTCAATGGCCTTTCTGTGCTCAGGGAAGTATGAGGAAGATCAGGAGTGTAGCTACAGCAAGGGCAAATTGAGGGCACTTCTCCCCCACTGCCCCCATCCTGTGAAGTTCTTCTTCAGTCCCCAACTTTCTAGTACTGCAGAAAGTGAGACATTGAACATAATTTGCACCTAGAACTCTTGCTGTGTTCACATTTCCATGGTAATTTTACCTACCACTTATCTTGAGATGCCTAAACTGTGTTTCTGAATGCTCCACTGAAACTAAAGGTTGCTGCAATGCTAGAAGTTTGGGAACAGAAATAAAATTTCACGGGAGAAGGAAAAACTCTTAGCTGGCATCTTATTCAATATTTTGTTGTTGCTGTGTGCCTTCAATTTGATTCCGACTTATGGCCACTCTATTTACAATGTATGTGGAAATGTATGTAAATTGTAAATATATGCAATATATTCGACTAGGACACTGGAACACCAGGGTGTGATAAGTTCACCTTACGGTCACTGTAAGTCAGAAATGACTTAAAGGCACATGACAATAAAAACCAGCCTTCTAATATAATAAATTTTGGAATTCATGTTTCAAAATTTCATTGGACAGAATTTCATGGAGCAACACCCTTAGGTAAACCCTTAACACAGAGCAGAACTAGTTGCTATTCATGCCGTTAGAGATGCATGAACATCTCAAACACAGAGCAAAGGCGACCTGGACTGAAACTCTAGTGTTAGCAATGGCAGCAGCTGGGAGCTGGGGAGCTTAATTATTTTGTGGTTGCAATCCAGATTATACCTTCACTTTCCCCCAACCCACCTCTTGGGAGGAGGAGAGGCAGTGAAATGGCACCATTTCTATCCAGCTTCAAAAAGATGATGTCATCCTCCTGCACCTCCAATGGATCCCTCAAGAAATCAGGACGATAAATTTTCCTTCCTACAACTGTCATGGGAATTGACTGTGCTGGCTGCATGGCTGCTGCTCCTCCTTTTGCCATCTTCCCCTGGCCAGTAAATGGCCCAAGTCCGAATTCAGGTAGTTGTCTCACAGAGGGAGTTGTAGCAGATGGAGGTACTGAATTCCTCCATCTGCCATGACTGGAAGATTACAAACTCAGGTACAGCTTTAATGAACAGTGTTGAAAATTGTGTATTGTGTTTTTATCTTGCATGAGTTTTTAAAATGTATTTTTAAATTGTTTTTAACCATCTGTTTTAATGGTTGTTGTCATGTGCTTTGAAATCCTTTCTGACCTATGGAAAGACTATCACGGGGTTTTCTCAGCAAGATTTGTTCCTGGGGGATTTTCCTCTGCCGTCCTCTGAGGCTGAGAGAGGGTGACTTGCCCACTGGGTTTCCATGGCCAAGTGGAGATTCAAACCCTGGTCTCCAGAGCCATAGTCCAACATGCAAACCACTACACCAGGAATGTAATTTAATTTTTTAAAAAGTTTTGCAATAAAACATTACAAATGTTTATAGAAGAGCCAGCATGGTGTAGTGGTTTGACCAGGGTTTGAATCCTTGCTCAGCCATGGAAATCCACTGAGTGATCTTGGACAAGTCATACTCTCTCAGCCTCACAGGAAGGTAAAGACAAACCCTCTCTGAACAAACCTTGCCAAGAAAACCTTGTGATATGGTCATCTTAGGGTCATCATTAGTCAGAAATGACTTGAAAGCGCACACACAAAACAACACCAACAACAAAAACCACACAATATTTTAGCTATCTTTATTTAAACTATTGTAAGCTACCTTGTGAGAAAGGCAGGGTATAATAGAACAAACAGAACAAATAAGTACAAATAATAAACTAAATAACAGGATGGCAGTCCAAGTATTCTTCTTCCTGGCAGATTCTGGTCTAGAATCGAACTGCTTTGTTCTGGACCCCCTGAAACTTCCCAACCCACTTCCAATCACTACTTATAGATGTCCACTAGAGCAGGGAACATATCACAGTACCAGGATGACCTCTTGCCTGAGCTGGCAAGGGCTGGCACCTTTAATACCAATGATATGTAAGTGAAATAAAATTACCTTAGTTTAAATTGTGTCTGCACTTCTCCCAGTTCCAGTTGAATCAGTTCATTGTAACAGGCCATTATATTGGAATTTTCTATGTATCTCTGAAAAAAAAGAAAAGAAATGCACATAAAATAAAATGTCAGAATTACTCCCTTGCCCATTCATCTAGGCCAGAACCCATCCCCAGCCATATGGCTGTTTGGATTCTGTGACTTTCAGTATAAAAATGTAGTTTTTTCAAGCTTTGTATGACAACATTCACTGGACAGACAATCAGACCAACAGCTGGCTATCTCCTACACTCTTGGGACTGAATGAGGTAAAAAGAGCAAAATAAATAAATACACTTACTCTTGTGAAGCCAGCAGAAAGGAAGGGTAATATTGAGGATTCTTCTCGATCTGCATGCCTTAAAAACAGAAGAGGAAGAACAGCAAGATGGCACACATTATCCTCATCCCTATCACAGTCATAAATATGCCTACACAACCATGCCTCTGCACAAACTCAGTGTGACCACCACCATAAAACAATAATAAAATTCAATAACAACACAACAGTATAACATATCAGATAAAAAAATGGTTCTTTTCCAAGTTAGTCATACTGACATTAAGGACGGAAAGAATCTGGAAAAAAAAGTTTCTCACTGTCAAAAAAACTCTGATGAGAAGAATCCTGGACTGATAAGAATCTCTGTAGCTCAGAATTTATTCTATGTAAAATTTATATGTGGTTGTTTTGTACAGAAAGCAACATTTTCTGGCAGAAAACAGCAATTTCTGCTGTTCCCTCCAGGAACAAAAATTGCTGTTTTCTCCACAATACAGGCATATACAAATCTTGCGCAGAACAAGTAAAAATAGTTTTTAAGAATGGTGTTGGTCTCTAAGCCTTGTTCACAGTGGGAAGACAGTTGCTAATGTTACTCATTGCTTCCTTCAAGAAAAAAATCAGTGAAGAATTACACCTCTAACATCCACAGCCTGCTGGATCTGCTCTCCCGTGACATTTCCAAAATCACATTCTGCTTTCCAGCTGCAGCAGCCAGTGCTGATAAAAAAAAATTACAAACACAGCCAGAAATCCACATACTATACAGAATAAATATCATCAACCAGTCCACTTGCCAGCAGGCCAGGGACAAGGAAGTCTAAAGCACAGGTGAGCAAGATTTTTTCAGGAGAGAGGCTGCCTTGCAGCAGCTAAACTCGACTGTGTATCATGCCATACCCAACTAGTTGAGTATGTGCAAGACCAAGTCTCCATATTTGAAACTGATCGCTATACATCAGTCCACAAATGGTGTAAATTTATGAAGAATTGTAAGATTGTAATGAATCACTATGCAGCGTCCTGTTAATGATACATATGTAGCTCACACATATGCATGCTTGTTTTTGGATGGAGTGCAGGGAGCTATTCTCTACACTGTTGCACCGCATCCAAATTCTCTCCTCCAGCAGCTGCAAAGCACCAGCAGGTACCACTGCCACTGCTGCTACTGGTGGGGAAGGCAAAGGGGGAGCCAATTCAGATAATAATGTGGCTGGCCTGGGCTCCAAGGGAGAGGAAAACGAACAAGGGTACACAGTCCATCTATAAACACTCCCTTATTTCTTTCCTTCTCTGAACTGAGACTATCTGTTTCTTCCTTATGTGGGCACAGAAGAAATATTAAAAACTCATCTGCCCCCTTGCATTTTCTATTCTTGAAAATAACTCCTGTCCTATGCAAAGACTTGGGCCTTTGTCATCATGTGTGGCTCCTCTCACAATTATGCAGACATCACAGAAATGAGGCATCTATTTCAAGATCTCAAATAAACTAATTTTTAAATTGTATTTGTAGAAGCCACAGCTTCCAAACCCAGAAATTCACACTCAGTAGCTACACTGCCAACTAATATTCATTATTTTTTTAAAAAAATCATAGGGGACAAATCAATATTCCAGGATTACAGGTTTGCTTCAATCATGGACTTTGCATTTGTTCATTATTTTACTTGGGAACATAATGATATTTCTCATTTACCTCCGCACGACACCTATAATAACAGTATTTTCAGATGGTTTTGCTGTTCGAATAGACCTTTAAAGAAAAAGGAAATGAACATAAGTTAATCAGTTCAGCAATACTTTTTAAAACACAGATGACTGCATTTATTTTATCTTCATTCATCAAATGCTTAACAGAAAAACAGAATCTGACTCCTAACAACTGATTTAAGTCAACAGAATAGACACATCAGATTTGAAATACAGTCCTTCCTCTACATTTGTGGGTTTGACCCTTGTGAGTCTGATTATTTGGTAGGTGTGTGCACGTTTGCTTCCCATTCCTGCGCAAAAGGCAAAAGAATGGGAGGGAAAGCCTAGGGAGAGAAGGCACGTGTGCCCAAGCCAAAGGCAAGAGAATGGGAGGACTCCTGCTGCTAGCTGTTGTATACCTGCATACTCTTCTCAGATCAAAGTTGGCAAGGCACAGTAAAGAAGAGTTCAGGAAAGTTACCTTCTGGAGAACTACAGCTCCCAAAGTTCACCAGCCAGCATGGCCCCTGACTGTGCTGCCTTAGGGATCCCTGAAGCTGTAATCCCAAGTTCTGCAGTAAAGGTTTGAAGGTGTGCCTTCAAGTCATTTCCAACTTATGGCAACCTATCATTGAGTTTTCTTGGCATGATTTGCTCAGAGGGACTTTCGTTTTGACATCATCTGAAGCTGAGAGAATGTAACTTGCCCAAGGTCATTCAGTGGGTTTCCATGGCTGAATGGGAATTTGAACCCTGGTTTCTGAAATAATAGTCCAATGCTCAGACCACTACACCATGCTGGTTCTGAGTCAACAAAGATGTTGCTGACTGTTTTCCTGCCTTGGCCCCTGAGCTACATGAGAGAAAGGCTTGATGTTTCCCCATCCTCCTCCAGCTTGGAGACAGCAAGAGGGAGCAGAAGCAACTTTCTGCAGACACATTAAGTCTGCACTCAAAAGTGCTTGGGTCAGGTACCTCAAGACTAGCACTAGAGATCATAGCAAGGCCCACTACTGATGTCTGCAGATACTTGATCTTCCAGGGGGGCAACTGGCAGCCACCCACCTACCATTTTAAAAAGAAAGTCTCATAATACTTTGCGACAGGATTGTAAATCTGTAATTATTTTGTTTTTGTATGAAAGGACAGATAATTTCTATAGCCTTCCTCTTGCTGTGTGAGAAAATGAGTATTTCTGTGCAATATTCTCCCCACATTCACACACCCCAAAATATTCCGGAGAGTATACTGCACAGAAATGCATATGATTTTATTATGAAAAAAATGTGGGTTATCTGTTAGAAAAAAGCACAGCAAAACCACATGCATTTCTGTGCAGAATGATCCCCTGGAATCCTTCAGAAAGCTAGGTCAGCTCCCCTTCTGCTCTCTTTCCACTGTCATCCAAGAACCTTTCTGTCCAGCTGGGCCCTTAAAACTGTCTTAAATTAATGTTTTTATTACAATGGTTTAATTTAAAAAAACTTTTGTTTTGACTGTATTTTGTCTTAAGTCAAATTGGGAGCTACCTTGGGCTCCATTTTGGACAAAAGAAAGGATATCAATTAAAGGAAGGAAGGAAGAAGGACTTTAATTTAAATACTAGAGAAAACCATGCTGAAGTCCCACTGCTTCATTATTGTTCCCAATGTAATTTCCCAACTCTTGAGGAACCCTTTTTTCTGACCAAAACATGATTAATAGAGAATAAACAGCGGGCCCTCAGTATCTGCTGGGTTTGGTTCCAGGATCCCCCACAGATATCAAAATTAATGGACATTCAACTCTCATTATGGCATAGTAAAATGGCATCCCTCATACAAAATGGCAAAATCAAACTTTGCTTTTAGAGAGTTTTTTTGGGGTGGTGGTGGAATATTTTCAAGCTGTGGTTGGTTGAATTTGTAGATACAGAATCCATGGATATGGAGGGCCAACTTTATTCTTCCCATCCTTGTTCTGCAATGCCCAAGGTAGGTTACAAAACCTGGGGATTTTTTAAAAAAAAAATCACATTGGTAATTGACTGGATTAGAAAAAGATGGTGCTGTGACAGGCTGCTTTACAGGGTTGCTCCCTGCTAGGCAGTTGCTGCAAGCAATTCAACCAGGTTGGAATGATTGAGAACTGGCCAGCTACCTCCCTGGTAAGGGAGGACCCCTGCCCAGAAGGGATGCCCAGTGATCTCAGCAAAGCGGGTGAGGCCTCTCACGCTTTGCTCAGATTGCCGGCCCCCCTTCCAGGCCGCAATCATGGGAAAGGGTCTAACCTAACCTGAGACTGCTGCCCAGAAGGGACATCTGTGATCTCAGCAAAGCGGGCGAGGCTGCTCAGGGACGCGTGGGGCCAGAGCAGGTCTAGCCACACGATCGAGAGGGCTTCTGGCTTCTCTCTCCATGGGCGATGGCATGGCCAGGTCGCTCTAACCAGCCATAGCTGCCCCAGAGGGATGTCAGCAACCTTGGCCACATCACAGCCCCTGGGGAGTTATTCATGATTATTCTACTTCCGCGAATGTTCATTGCACCAAACCCCCACGAATGTGGAGGGAGAACTGTATTCTGAAAAAAAGACATGGAAACTGTTCAAGAAAAGCTAAAACAGACTGGGGATACAACTAAACAATTAAATAAGGTTCAAGAGTAGACTACAATAGCCGTAGTGATTTTGGAAATGAAAAACAGGGAAAGTTGCCTTTCTCTGATGGGCATTCCAGAATCACAGGATGAAGATATTTATACAAAAATCTTTTCAGTATGATGATGATGATGATGATGATGTCAGCATACCACTGACACAGCTGGAAGCAGATTTGGATAGGATCTTCTGTATTAATTCTAGAATAGTCAGAGAAAAGAATCCCCCAAGAGATGTAATAATTTCCTTTATTAAAATGAAGACTAAGGAAGCTATACTTCAAAGAAGTTATAAGGAAATGCTGATAATAGATGGAAAGGAAGTTAAAACTTATAAGGATATACTGGTACAGATTCTCAAACAGAGACAAAGTTATGAATTTTTGACACAATTTCTCCTCAAGAAACATATCAACTTTAGATGTTAACAGGGTCGAAGTCCTCTGCTTTAACTACTGTCAGAAAAGGTATAACATAACACCTTTTGACAGAGCAAGACTTGAAGGATGTAGAAAGTCCCTAAAACCCAGTGAGGCTGAGTAAGACAGAAATAGAGGACAAGGGTGAGGCACACACCCTAGCTAAAGATACCTCCAGCAAAGGCTCAGTAGAGGAAATAGACAATGACTTGGAGGATCTAGATCAAGAAATTGAGAAAGATGCATCAGACAAAGACTTTGAATAACTGTCTATAGGTATTACAAAATGGCACTGAAAATCTTATCCTGGAATGTCAAAAGAGTACATTCTATTGTAAAGAGAAAACACATATTTCATTTAGAAAAATCTAATTTAGATTTAATATATCATCAAGAAACCCAAATTTGAGATAGTGATATACATTTTTGAGAAACCCTAAGTTAGAAAGTTCCTATTTTGCAGCATATCACAAGAACAAAACGAGGTGTGACAATGTATGTTAATTCTAAATATAAGTCAGAAGTTATATTAGTGACCCAGGTGGTTATTATTTTGAAATTGAAATTAGCTTCTTTGGTTACAAACTCCTAGCTGTGGGAATATATACCCCAATTAGTGGAAAAGACACTTTTTTTTAATGAAATTGCAAAAGAATTATTGAGACTTAGTAATGAGAGACGTCAAGAAAATTTGTTAATTTTAGGGGACATAAATGGGGTAATAAATCCGAGAGAAGACAGATATTCTATAAAAGAAATTAAGAAAAATGAGAGGAAATTACCTAAGAGTCTTTTGGGTTAATGGAAAATTATTCTCTTATAGGTGCTTGGAGATATAAATACGGTCCAACAAAAGGTTACATGTTTTATTCAGAGAAACATAGATCTATGTCTAGAATAGACATGTTTTTACTTTCTAAAAATATGCATACAAAAATTAAAGGAACAGAAATACTGCCAAAGATAACATCCGATCACAATCCAATTCAATTGGAATTAATTACAAGAAGATTGTAATTTAATTGGAAATTGAATGATAACTTATTAAGAAAAGAGGAATATATTAAAAAAGCAAAAGAAATATTAAAATACTATTTTAAAGAGAACATGACTGAAGATTTGCCTATGAAGAGTATTTGGGATGCCAGTAAGGCATTGATTAGAGGGTATTTTATAAAATGAGGGACAGAAAGTAAAAGAAGGAAAATGGAGCGTATACAAAAAAATTTGGAGAAGATTAAAAATAAGAAAGAAAAGTTGAGAGAAGCCCCTGCAGTAAGAGAATCAATGAAGAGTTTGAAACATTACAAGAACTTTTGGAAAGAGAACACACACAGGAAATTGAGAAGAAATCGAAAACCTGTTGAATGAAAAGTTTTGAACATGCTAACACACCCAGGTAATGGTTAGCATATAAATTAAGAAAAGAAAGAGAAAAGAAGCAGATTCTAGAAATACAGTATAAGGGCAAAAGAATTACTAATCAAGGTAAAATAAAGAAGGTCTTTTATAAATACTATACAGATTTATACCAGGAAATTTATGCCTCACAGCAAAGGGAGAATTGTATCTTATCCTATCTTGAGAGGCAAGACGTACTACAAATTACAAAGAACAACAACGGCAAAAAGTGTTGGAAGTTCCTATTACACCCTTTGAAATTTCTTATACAATTAAGAAGCTAAAAATATTTAAAGTCCCCAGACCAGACGGATTTACTGCTTTATATTATAAAACTTTTGAAGAAGAGTTGATAATCTCCCTGCAAAAGATGTTCAATTATATACAGAAAGAAGGAACTCCAGATTCGTAGGCTCATGCTAATATCACACTAATGCTTAAGAAAGGAAAAGACCTAACTCAGTTAAGAAATTATAAGCTGATCTTTCTGCTAAATACCGATTATAAAAGTTTAATATCAATATTGGCCAAGAGACTTAAAAATGTTCTACAGAAAATTATCCATGATGATCGAAATGGATTTATTCTGGAAAGGCAATTAAGAAATAATATCAGGTGAAAACAGTGAAAATGGACATAAAAGAGCTGGAGGAGAAGACAAAACAGGCAGAAACAGAGATGAAGACAATGAAAGATACTCAGAAAAGGAATGAGATAGAACTCGAGAAGGAAGAGATGAGATATCAGCAGAAATGCATTAAATTGAGGGGGATCGTGGAAAAAACTGAGGAGGACTTATATCAAAGATTAATCCCAGAACTGGCAGCGTACATTGAGATGACTGAAGAAAAAATGGAGATAGAAATTGATAGAATTTTTTGGTTGGACTCAAGAATAGCTAAAGAAAGGAATTGGCCAAGGTACATTATTATCTCCTCCACAAGAACAAAGATGAGAGATAAAATATTGCAGAAAAACTATGAGGAAAAATTAATGGTGGAAGGAAAAGAAGCAAAATTATTTAAAGACATACCATATCAAATATTGAAAAGAAGGCAAGAATATAAAAGTTTAACACAAATATTGCAGAGACATAACATAAGATAGAAATGGGAGAGGATTGAAGGGGTGTCCTTTACATTCAAGTTAAGAAGATACAAAGCTTCTACCCCTACACAAGTAAACGAGCTACAGGAGAAATTGAAAGAAATATTAGAAAACTCAAAGAAAAGGAAGGAAACCAAGTACAAGGAAAATAAAGGAACTTTAGACGGACAAGAGAAGTCAGAAGGAGAGATAGAAATTGAAGAAGAGGAACCCGAAGAAGAGCAAGAGGAAGACCAAGGAGAGGAACAGTTTGAATTAGAATCCGTGGAGAAGCTAAGCACAGGAGGAGAAATCTAAGCAAATGGCATTAAAAGTGTTAGCATGGAATGTGCAGGGTTTAAACTCAAGTTACAAATCAAGACAAGTATTTCACTTTATAGAAAGGAATAATCCAGATGTGACATGTATAGCGGATGTTAAATATCTGAGAAATCCAAAACTTGGAAAATGTTATATTTCAGCTTATAATAAAAAGAAGAGAGGGGTGGTCATGTATGTGAATGCGAAGTATCCCTCAGAAGAAGTTTTTCAAGATGATCAAGGCCATTACATTGGAGTGCAAGCTCAATTTCCAGAACTTACATTATTGTTAATAGGAATCTACTCCCCATTAGAGAAAAAAAGTGAATTTTATAACAAAATAAAGGAAGAAATAATAGATACACTATTGAAAACAATCAAGAGAATATTTTGATCATGGGGGACATGAGTGAAGTGTTAGATCCTGGGAAAGACCAAACCAGGAAGAATGGACAAAAGCAAAATCAAGGAAAATTGCCGACAATTTTTTTTAATCTGAAGGATGAGATGTCCTTGACAGATGTCTGGAATTTAAAACATGGAGGAGAGAAAGGATTTACTTACTATTCAAATAGTCACCAGACAATGTCAAGAATAGACATGTTATTGATTTCTAAGATATTTCATACAAAAATACAGGACATGGAAATACTGCCAAAGATTACATCTGATCACAATCCGATTCAGATGAAAATGAACATAAAAAAGAAGAATCAGTATGGAAATTGGAGAATGAATGAGTCATTATTACAAAATGAAGAATACATTAAAAAAGCTAAGAAGGCGCTGAAACTTTACTTTAAAGAAAACATGATGGAGGACCTACCTATGAAAACAATTTGGGACGCTGGAAAAGCAGTGATGTGTGAGTTTATTTATTAAATGGAATAAAGAGTGGAAGAATAAAAGACAGGAGAAGAGGAAGGAGTTAGAGAAAGAGATCAAACAAAAAGAAAATAAACTGAGAAACGATACAGGTAATGAGAAATTAAGAAAAGAAATTAAGATGTTACAAGAAAAAATCAGAGCCGAAAATGCGATGGAAATTGAGAGAAAATTGAAAAGAATGAAACAAAAACACTTCGAAGGAGCAGATAAACCAGGCAGATGGCTGGCCCAGAGATTAAGGAAAAACAGAGAAAGAAATCTAATTTTAAAAGCGTATAAAAGAAAAGAGGTTGTGACAGATCAAGAAAAAATAAAAAGTGTCTTTCGGAAACACTACAAAGAGCTATATGAAAACATTTATAGTGCGGACAGAAATAAAAAGAAACAAGATTATCTGGAAGATCAAGACATAATTGAATTAATAGAAGACCAAAGAAATACCTTAAATTCGAACATAACTAATGGAGATTGTAGAGGCGATTAAAAAAGCAAAAATAGCAAAAGTACTGGGTCCAGATGGATTTTCCTCTTTATATTACAAAGTATGTCAGGATGAATTAATGATGCCGATGTATAGAATGTTCAATGAAATAACTGATTTAGGTAAGCCACAATCTTGTAATGAGGCGAACATAACTTTAATACTAAAAGAAGGAAAAGGTCCATGAGATCCAAATAATTATAGACCAATACCTCTCCTAAATGTTGACTATAAGATCTTCGACAACATATTAGCGGACAGACTAAAAAAAAATTACAGAATACACGAAGATCAGAGCAGCTTTTAACCCAAAAGACAAGTAAGAGATAACAGAAGAACTTTAATAGATATGATAGAACATTATGAAAAACACAATGAGAAAAAGTTCGCGCTTCTGGTCGCATGGCGGGCGCGAGTGGAGGCTCGGAATGAAGCTGTGCAATGGCGCAGCTCCGGGCAGCCACCCGCTGGATTCCAGCCGCCTCTTTTGTCAACTTAGAGGCGGCTAAACACCCCTCCGGTACGAGGGGTGTGGAAGAGGTCCAAAGGGGACCCCACCCTACCCAGCTGGGAGAGTCAAAAGAGTCAGGGGGTCAAAGGACCATGACAGAGCCAGCAGGATCGTCGCCAGAGCGGCACAAGCGCCGCTGTCGACTTTTAATTAAGAATCAAGTAAGAAACAAGAAAAAGATAGCATGAACATGCTCTGGTCTTCACTTTGGAAATATTACAACGGACTTTTGGCTTGCAACGGTGCGCAGGAGCGAAGGAATGGGGACCCAGAATGTAAATGCGCCATGGCTGAGATTTCATCTTAAAGGGGAGACTCATTTTGAAGAAAAGGATAAGAGGTTCTTCTACTTTTCTCTTAAGGACTGAGCTTATAAGTGGAGAAAGATTTCTGATTTGTTAAATGGATTTATAATAGAGATTGCTGTATAATTAATTAATTAAACGGCTGCTACTGGATTAGTCCCCATCTGGACACTGAACTTTCTTTATTTCTCCATTTTACTACGCTGGTGGATCTGAGACAACTGGTGTTTTTGCTTTTTGACTCTGGATTTCTGACCTTTGAATAATACCTGGGGAGGTAACAGTTATTGATCAGTGCTTATTCTTTTTTTTTATTTCTGGCTCCTGTTGAATGAGGCTTGTTCCCTGTGCTTTTTTTTTTTTTTTTTGAGTCTGGATTGTTGAGACTATTGAGCCTGTGCTGGAAGGTCATTCAAGCAAAGCAATTCCACTCCCATAGACGTAACTGCCTGGAACTTAAGCGACTATAAGAATACAGAGAATACAGAGAATCTTCAGAAATGATTTCCGGGCAGCAAGTCTGAGATGGGAGGGGGGAACAGGAGGTGGACTTGGGTACAGGGCTTTGAATTTGATAGGAGGTAATGTTCTTTGGCAATGTCAAATAAGCTTGTATATTTGATCGATATGCTGTCATTAATATGTCATAGTGATATTGTCAAAGGGAAGATGGAGGTAGTGTGATAAGGGAGCCTGTGAAAGATGTCATTTAAGCAAAATATCCCCACCCCCATGGATGGAACAACCTGGAACTTAAGCGACTCTGATAATACAGTGAATTTCTATGAAAAATTTCCAGGCTGTAAAGTCCATGATGGGAGAGGGAATGAGAGGGGATCTAGTTAAAGGGCTCCGAGTCAGATGAAGCAGTATGTATTTTGACAAGGTCAATTAAGCCTACATTCTGATCGGCATGTTGTCATTAATATAACATTTTGATATTGTTAAAGGGTGGAAGGGGTTTGAACAGGACATAGATATAAGTGGGAAACAAGAGAATATGTACATAATGAAATCCAGAGTGAGAAGAGGAGTGAATGTAGCAACTATAATAGCTCAGATTGCCAGATATATACTGTCAGATGTCTTGTGGAGATTTTGAGAGTTCATGTTATATGATGGAGGATTTAAGAAGAACAGAAGACAGCGTAAGAAGACTTTAAAGAGACAAGTATAGAGAAAAGTGGAAAGGCTAAAAATGGGTAATAGCTGGGGACTGTCAAGTGGAAATGACTGTATTTGATTGTGGAAATGATAGTGGGAAAACAGCAACATAACAGGGAAAGGGAGAGGGAAATGCATGTTCAAACATTGAGATAAACAATGTATTGTGATACATATACAAATGTAATATGTGGGGTGAACTTTGGGAAGTGAAGACCAGATCAGAGTGGAAGATCAGAAACAATGTAGGTCAAAAAATCTTTTTTATTTTGAGAAGCTTAATAAAATTATTATACAAAAAAAAAAGTTCGCAATGATCTTTGTTGATGCAGAGAAAGCTTTCGACAATGTTAAACATGAATTTATGCAGCAATTAATTAAGAAGATGAATTGTGGTAAAAAATTTAATACATGGATCGGCGAGATATATAAAAATAGCAAGGCTCAAATAATAATTAATGGTGAGAAGACTAAACCAATTGAAGTGAAACAGGTACTAGACAAGGATGTCCACTCTCACCATTATTATTTATAATGATTTTGGAAGTTCTACTAAGAGCGATAAGATCAGAAAGAGAAATTAGAGCAACCAAAGTAAAGGGACAAGAATACAAGCTGAGAGTTTATGCAGATGACCTAGTAAACTTCCTAAAGGGCCCAAACCAGAGTGTGGGAAAACTACTGGATATTACAAAAAAGTTTGGAGAGATAGCAGGATTTAAAATCAACAAGAATAAAACAAAGATCATAACAAAGAACATGAATAAAAAAGAAATGGAAGAACTGTTATGTCTAATGAGATTCGAGATTGAAAAGAAGATAAAATACTTAGGGATTACAATCGTGAAACAAAATAACGATTTGTTTGAAAACAATTATAAAAAGTTGTGGAGTGAGCTAAAGAAAGAAATACAGAAATGGATGAAATTGAAATTATCGCTGCTGGGGAGGATAGCAGCAATTTAGATGAACATCTTTCCTAAAATAAATTTTCTATTTCAAAATCTTCCAATAATTTTAAATAAGGGATGTTTTGGAGAATGGAAAAAAGAACTGTCGAAATTCATTTGCGGAGGGAAGAAGCCGAGAATAAAATGGAAAATACTAACAGACAAGAAAGAAAGAGGTGGATGTGAATTACCTAGCAAGTGGTCTAACATGGATAAAGTATTGGATGACACTAAAAAATGAAAGAATATTGAAATTGGAAGGCCCAGAATTGAGATTTGGATGGCATGGGTATCTTTGGTATCACAAAGTTAAAGTAGATAACGATTTCTTGAATCATTACCTTAGACGTGCCTTACTGGAAATTTGGAAGAAATTTAAAAAGGAAACATACAGTAGAATCTCATTATGGGTATCTCCACATGAAGCCCTATTTGGAAGATGGAGAGACCCGAAAGAAAAATGGATCAGATATGAAGATATTATATTGGAAGAAGGGAAGACAAATTTAAGAATAAAAATAAAGGAGGAACTAGAAAAGAAAGATCACCATTGCCAATGGTTTCTATACTTCCAACTTAAAGAGAGATTTAAAACGGACCTGAAACTTGAAGGATTTGAAAGGAATAAACAACAAAATGAATTCAAGATAGCCATTTTTGAGAAGACAGTTTGAGAAGACATTTAAATGTTTGAGAAGACATTTAACAGTGCAATTATATAAAATTTTATTAAACAGAGAATTAGAAACAGAAACAATTAAAGAATCAATGATTTTATGGGCATGTAATATAGGGCATGAAATCAGACTTGAGTATTGGGAAAAAAGCTGGAAGAATACACAAAAATTCACCTTGGCCCAGAATCTGAAAGAAAACCATCTCTAGATGTTATATAGATGGTATTTAGACCCTGTAAAGTTAAGGAAAATATATAAGACCCCAAGTAAATGTTGGAAATGTCAGGAGGAAGAAGGAACATTCTTCCGTATGTGGTGGTCCTGCCCTAAAGCTAAAAAAATTGGAAAAATATCTACAAGAAAATAACAGAAATATTGCAGACTAATATTCCATTATCTCCAGAGATTTTTCTTTTAAATATGTTGCATGAAGTAGATAACAAATATATGAAACACTGGAGAGTGATATTGTACATGGTATTGATAGCAAGAATTACTTATGCGAAATACTGGAAGAATAAATGTATACCAGGCCTAGATGAATGGGAAGTTAAACTAGTGGAACTAATAACAATGGATGATTTAACCATGGCACTTAGAGGTGAGACAAAGGGAAAAAACTGTGATGAAATGGCACCAATTAAAAGATACATGCAACAAAAATGGGCGCTTTAGATGAAAGTATGAAGAAATACGAAGGAAGAAAAAGAATGGATAAATAGTAAAGCAAAGAAATAGAAAAGAGAGGAAGTTTAAATTTAAAAGTAATTAGGCAGGCTGCTAGAAAGAAGAAAGTTTAAGAGGAAACTTCAAAAATTAGTTAATCAAACAAACAGGAGGATGGAAGGAAATAGAATTTGTATATATAGAATAGTAGAATATTGACAAGAGTATATTAAATAATAGAACATTAATGTTCAAAGTGATGCATAGTGTGAAGATGAAGAAATTAATGTGATACAAGAATCATGAACACGTGTAAATGTACCTTTCTAGATATACAAATTTGTTTTTTTTTATATAGTATGTCAAAAAAATTTATAGAACAGCTGTTATGATACTTGTAAATATGGACAGTTATTTTAATAAAAAGTATTAAAAAAGAAATAATATCAGGATTGTTTTGAACATGATAGAAAACTTTGAGAGACATAATGAAAAGAAACTAGCTATGTTGTTTCTTGATGTGGAAAAGGCTTTTGATAAAGTAAACTGGTTCTTTATGATGAAATTATTAAAAAGAATGAATTTTGGGGGAAACTTTATAGGTTGGATTAGGAAAACATATCAACAGCAAAAAGCCCAAATAATTATTAATGGTGAAAAGACAAAATGCTCAGATAAAAAGAAAGGTACATATCAGGGATGCCCTCTTTCTCCATTACTATTTATTATTGTCCTAGAGGTATTAAATAAGAATATAAGAGTAGATCCAGAAATCAGTGGAGTGAGAATGAAAACTCATATATATATATATATATATATATATATATATATATATATATAAGCTTAATGCATTCGCAGACAACTTGTTTATACATCTAGAGAACCTAATAGAAAACACAAATAGATTATTAAATATCTTGAAAGAATTTGGAGAAGTGGCTGGGTTTATGATAAATAAGGAAAAAACATGGTATTAACAAAGAATTTGAGAAATAATGAGGAAAAAGAACTTAGAACTAGCTTTAAAATTGAGAAGAAAATAAGGTATCTAGGGATATGGATTACAAAACAAAACACATATCTTTCTGAAAATAATTATATAAGAATATGGAAAGAAATAAAACAGGATTTAGAGAGATATTCCAAACTACAGCTATCAGCTACCCCTCCCTAAACTGCCAACCCCGGGATTCTATAGAATCTTCACAGGCAGCCAATTATATGAGGTCTTCTTGCCTGACTTAGCCAGTCATATGAGGTCTTTGCCTGCCTGATACAGACAAACTCACAAACTTTCACTTTTATATATTACATGATAAACCTTTTACACAATGGTGTAGAAAGCTGACAAAATTTTTATGGGAAATGAAAAAAAAGAACAAGTTGTTTACCTGTACCTGTGGTTCTTTGAGTGGTCATCTGTGCCCTCACACAATGGGAATCTTTGTGCATGTGCAGTAGCTTTTTGGAAAGTTCCAGGGCAGAGCAGCTTGGCGGGAACCCCTCCCCCATCTGGTACTGAGCATGTTCAGTCCCACCAAGCTAATGGTCACTCCTCAGTTTTGAAGTGTGCCGAAGCAGCACCTGAAAGAGGTGAGGCTGGGCGGGTGTGTGTGAGGGCAGACCACTCGAAGAACCACAGTTACAAGTAAGCTACCTGTTCTTCTTCGTGTTCTCTGTGCCTAACACAATGGGAGACTGAGTAGCTTACCACTGGACGGTGGATCAGGTCCTAGAGGATAGAAGACAGCACTGCATGACCGAAGCTGGTGTCATGCCAGGCCCTACAGTCAAGGCAGTACTGGCAGACGAAGGTCAAAGGCTGCAACCATGTACCACACGGCAAAGCTCTTGTAGGTCAAATCCTCTGAGAAGGGCTGCAGAAGAGGCAATCACCCTGGTAGAATGGGCCCAAAGCAAAGCCGGGGGAGGTTGCCCGGCAAGTTCATAGGCAAGGTGAATTGTCTGGGTAGCCCATTTGGAAAACGTTGAGAGCAGACTTTATGACTTTTCCGACACCCACCATAGCACACAAAAAGTTGGGGCGTCTGATGGAAGGTGGAGGTCCGCTGAAGGTAAAAGGAGAGGGCACGGCGCACGTCAAGTGAGTGAAGAGAGCGCTCAAGGGGCGATGCAGGGTCCGGATAGAAAGTAGGCAGAATCAAGTCCTGATTTATATGGAAATCGCAGACTACTTTGGGAAGAAAAGACAGGTCGGGACACAGGACCACTTTGTCCCGATGGAACACCAGGAACGGCTCATCATAATGCAACACAGTTAGTTCTCCTGCCACCTGGCTGAAGTGATGGTGACCAAGAATGTCGTCTTCATAGTTAGGAGACGGTCATCAGACGTGGCCATCGGTTCAAAGGGATGGTGCATGAGTTGAAAAAGGACAAGCGACAGAGACCATGGAGGAAGCGGTGGAGTGACAGGAGGATAGAGGTGTTCCAGGCCCTTGAGGAATTGCTTCAGCAGAGAGATATACTTTCAGAGAGGAGAAGACGAGGTCCTGATCCCATAACGTCAAGAGGAAATGAAGCACCATAGACAAGGAGGTCAGAGAAGCAGGCTCATCACGGGAAACGGCAAAAGCCACAAACTTCTTCCATTTATACTCATAGGATCTACGAGTAGATTCCTTCCTCGCGGCCATGAGGATGGCTTGGATAGCAGGGGAGTCTAAAACGTCATCCTCCAAGCATGCAGGCGGAGAAGAGGGAGGTCCGGGTGCAGTACCTGACCTCCTGAATGAGAGAGAAGGTCCAGTGCGTTCTGGAGCTTCATGGGTGGCCCCGCGCCATGGCGAGGAGGGGGCCAAACCAATCTTGCCTTTGCCAGAAGGGGGCGACAAGGATGGCATCTGCCTTGTCTGTTGCGATCTTTGCCACCACTCGACCCAGGAGAGGAAACGGGAAGACGTAAAGGAACTCTCTGTTCCAAGGAAACTGGAACGCATCGCCGAGAGAGCTGGGACCCAGGCCGGCTCTCAAGCAATAACGAGGACACTTCCTACTGTGGTAGGTTGCAAAGAGATCGATGGTTGGAGTCCTCCAACGGGACACTATCCGCCGAAAGGCAGCATCGGACAGGGATCATTCGTGATGACACGCACATCGTCCAGTCCCGCGAGGTGGACCACGACAGGGTGTACACATAGAGGAATGCACCAGTCCCAGATGCATAGAGCCAGCTGGAGCAGAGTGGAAGAGTGACTGCCTCCCTGCTCGTTCATGTAACAGACAGCTGTTGTATTAACTGATAGGATCTGGACAGTCCGTCCGACAACTAGGTTCTGAAAACCCCAAAGTGTTTTGAAGATTGCCAAGAGCACCAACGCGTTGATATGGAGATGTGACTCCAGGCTGGCCCAATGGACTTGGACTGCACAACCGTGACAGGGAGCTCCCCAGCCCAGCAGAGACACGTCAGTCATGATGGTGAGTGTTGGACGGGGCTCTAGAAATGGCATCCCCGACAAGAGACGGCTTAGGGAGAGCCACCAACGAAGGGAGTCCTGTACCGGACGAGGCACCCAGAGAACACGGCGTTGATCATCAAGGAGAGGGTCGAAACATTAGAGAAACCAGTGCTGGAGAGCACGAGTGTGAAGGTGGGACTGCCGTCATTGCAGCCATGTAGCCTAGAAGCTGTTGAATGTTGCAGGCGGAAACAGATGGATTGTGGAGGATGGTAGCCGCAGCCTGTTGCAGAGTCCATGCATGTCTTAGAGCAGTGGCTCTCAACCTGTGGGTCCCCAGATGTTTGTGGACTTCAGCTCCCAGAAGCCCTGAGCATTGGCCATAGTGGCTGGGGCTTCTGGGAGCTGAAGTCCACAAACATCTGGGGACCCACAGGTTGAGAACCACCGCCTTAGAGGTAGGAAGGCCCTTGTGCAAGTGGAATCAAGGGTACCCCCGATGAAATCCAGGATGCGCGAGGGCTCCAGGTGGGTCTTCTTGGGGTTCACTCTGAGTCTGAGATCGGAAAGGAGGGAGAGAGCAATATGGATGTCCTCGTACAGCTTTTGTTTGCAGGATGTCAACAGGATCCAGTTGTCTAAATAGGGGTACACCAGAACATTCTTCATGAGGAGGTACGATACCACAGGGGCTAGACACTTTATGAGGACCCAGGGGGCGGTGGACAGGCCAAAGGTGAGGACCTTGTATTGGCAGTATAGGCTGTCAACTGCAAATCGGAGGTATCTCCTGTGCTGGGGGCGAATGGAAATGTGGAACTAGGTGTCTTGTAGATCGATGGATATGAACTAGTCCCACTGCCTCAGAAAAGGTAGGATCGAGAGCAGGGTGACCATCTTGAACTTCCAGGGCCAAATGAAGGAGTTTGCCCCCCTGAGATCTAGGATGGGTCGGAGTGTGCCATCCGATTTGGGTACTGTGAAGTACCAGGAGAAGAAGCCTGTGGATTTGGCCAAGGGTAGAAGCTGCTCTATGGACCCTTTGAGAAGGAGGGTCTCTGCCTCTTCGAGAAGGGTTGGGCTGGCAGAGATGAAGTAGAAGATGCCGAGAGGAGGAGTACTTCGAAATTCGATGGCGTAAACAAGACGAACTGTGGTCAAAACCCAAGAGTCTGAAGTGATGTTGCACCAGATGTTGAGGTGGCGAGCTAGTGCTGTGGTTCTGGAGTTGGGTACATGGAAGAGGAGCAGAGGTGGCAACCTGCAAGGGGAGTCAAAAACGAGATTTGGCAGTCAAGGAGGATTTCTTGGAAGACGGTTGACGACGCTGAAAAGAATGGCAGGAAGAGGCCAGTAAGGACAATTGTAGAGATGAACGGTGAGGAGAGCACGACCTGTAAGAGTAGGAAGGGAACCTCCAGGAGCAACGTGATGAAGGTGGCCTTCTAGGCTGGGTCGATGGATGAAGATCCATCTTTTTAGCTGTCAAATGAGCTTTCACAAGTTGGTCCATCGACTCATCTATAGTGGCATGGAGCAGCCCTTGACCGTCAAAGGGCAGGTCCTCAATGCGTTTCCTGCTATCCTCAGTTAAACTGGTGGACCGGAGCCAAGTGAAGCAGCAAAGAGCGATCGTACCGACCATCACGCGCGCCACAGCCTCAATAGCATGTCGGGAGGACAAAATCTCCTGATTGGAAAGGGCCACAGACTCATTAAAATATTGAACAGCAGTGGCCCTATGATTGTCCAGCAGGTGCGAGAGGATGGAAAAAAACCTATCCCAGATATTGCGTTGACAGGCTGCCAAGCAAGCTAGAGTGTTAGAGATCCTGGTGATCAACGAGGAAGCAGAATAAAAGCGACTGCTGAAGACATCCAAATGCCGGCTCTCTTGATCAGGTGGAGTCGTGTGGGCCCTTCTGCCCTCTTTTGTTTGGGACGACTCAACAACAATCGAATTTGTAGTCAGATGATTGAACAGGAAATTGATGTCCTTCTTCTGGGTACGATAGAGATGCTCCAGGCGGTTAGGGATTGGTTGAAGCGACACCATCTGGGCCCATGGGTGCTTCAAGACCTCCTGCAGGATGGGTAGAAGCGGAAGCGGAGCCATCGATGGGGGGTGAGTATTGACATAGTGGAAAACTGGGTCCTGTACAGTAGGAGCAGGTCCAAGAATGTTGAGCCCCAAGGCAGTGGCCATCCGGACCAAGATGTCCAAGAACTGCTTGATGTACTCAGGAGTGGAATCAGGAGACGGGTCCCCAAACACTAAAGGCGGGGAGGTATGAGACTGCAGTGTGGAATCTGTAGAATCACCATCAGAATCGTAAGAGGCAGAAGAAGGAGACGATGAGCAAGACAACTGAGAACGAAGATGTGGGGTGGGTCCCGTCACAGGAAGAACACCAGGTGGAGCAGGATCAGAGGCTGGTAGAACAGTCAGGGCCAGAAGCAAGACTGGAATCTGCACTGGTATCGAGGTCAGGATGCGAATCGGTACCAAGGTCGATGCCGACGAAATGGGTAGTACAATCGGGATCGGTGCAATAACAAACTGTGTTGACAACGAGCCTGACAGAGATGTTGGCAGAGTGGTGAGAATCTGGTGGGGGCTGTGACACGATTGCTGTCACCCGAGGAGGAGGTGAAACGGCCTGACGATGAGGTGATGGGTTTCAGGACTGGTGGCGAGACCGGGATGGTGAATAGCGGTAGTAAGCCGATTGGGACCGAGAACGGGATCTGGAGTAGCGGTACCGAGGGGAGCGTCAGTAACAAGACCTTGAAGGAGATTGTGATGGAGAGTGTGAATGTTGAGGGTGGTAAGGAGCCCAATGACCAACATCGGTATGGTACCGGTCACAGTAAGCTGGTGAATATGAGTAGTAGGAGTCGGGCTGCTCTCTCCAGAGATGTTCGTGGCCATATCTCATGATACAGGAGGCCGAGGGAAAAAGGCAAATCCACTCTTGCCAACGAAGGCTCATAAGCAGTGCAATGGCGGTAGTCCCGATGATGTGGGGATCTACCCCTTTTGCTATATCCCAGAGAGCGGGCCACACTGAGCCAAGGCCAGTCTCAGGAAACAGCCTGAGGAGTGTCCGAAGCAAGTGGACAGTCAAACTCGGGATGGCCAGGAGAGAGAGTCAGGGCCAGTGGAGTTTGTAGGCAGCCATCTCTGGACTGGCCAGAGGTCACAGGCAAAGAGGCCAGTGGTGAGGATTGACGGTCCAAGTCGGAAGTGAGAGCCACAGTATCTGGGACCAACAGCACCGGGAGCTGGGCACCAGCGAAAGGGTGGGAACATCCTCCTCCTCGACAGTGGACATTGCAGGTTGCAATCGGAGGAGGCATCAGTAAGGGACCAAGAGAGGAAGGTCGATTAGCTGACGGACAGGTAGTGGGAGAAGGAGAGCGGTGCTTCTCCTTCCTTTTTCTTTTCCATGTTGGAGGAAACAGAAGAGTGGTGCGACAAGGCGCGTTTATGCTCAGCCAAGGTAGGGACCTTGCGAGCTTGTTGTGAGGTCGAAGTGGTATCCTCAGTTGTAGATGGTACAGTAGGCATCCTGGAGAGCTTCGGCATCTTTGGTAAAGAAGAAATCAGTGGCATGGTCAACGAGGTTGTGATTGGTACTGGTACCGAGGCTGTTGATACTGAGGGGCTGGAGGTTACCGATAACTTTGGAGCCAAAGTAGAGGACGTTGTGGAGGGTGTCGATACCGACACGGTGGAAAGAGCGGTATTCGAAGATGCCTGCTCTTGAATGCGAAGGGCTTGCTTCAACAGTAGGATTTCAACCGAGAAGCTCTATTCTTAAGAGTCTGAGAGGTGAAGTCCTTACAAATACAGCAGGCTTGAACATTATGACCCTCCCCAAGGCAGAACAAACACTCGGGGCGGATGTTCGAAAGGGAGGCCTTGCAGCCGCAAGACACACACAACTTAAACAAAGACAACATAAGAAGGGGGAAGAGTTCTTACAGTTTTTGTTGTAAAAGACGAGAAAAATGAATGAAAAGATTAAGAAAAGGCCAAGAATTCAAGGAACTGCTCAGCGAGGAAGCCTTCCGAGCTGCTAACAGGTTGGTGGACAAAAAGAAACTGAGGAGAGACCATTAGCTTGGTGGGACTGAGCATGCTCAGTACTGGATGGGGGAGGGTTCCCGCCAAGCTGCTCAGCTCTGGAACCTTCTGAAAAGCTACTGCACATGTTGAAGATTCCCATTGTGTGAGGCACAGAGACCACGAAAAAGAACCAAGAATACAATGGAAGTACTTGATTGATTATAAAAAACAAGGGGGTTGTAATCTCCCAGATTTGCAAATTATATTATGACGTAAGCACTTTGACTTGGGCTGCAGATTAGCTAACCCTTAAGAATCCTGACAATAGAGGGGGCAGACATAAGATTCAGTTGGCATGCATATGTGTGGTATAACAAGGCTAAAACTGATAAAGAATTTTTAAATTACTTCATTCAGAAATCAATTCTCAGAGTTTGGATAAATTTCAAAATAAAACTTCTAGTAAGATTCCAGTGTGGATCTCTCCACAGGAGCTTTTCTAGTAAGATCTTATGAAGATAATGAATGGTTAATATACAAGCTCTTGCTCACTGAAGAAAGGCAAAATAAATTACGATTAAAATAAAGAGAAGAACTTTTACAATTGGGTTATAAGTGTAACTGATTCTCACATATGCAGCTGATAGAAAGATTCAAAAGGGATTATAAATCAGAAGGGTTTGAACTGAGCCAGCAACACAATGAGTTTGAAAAACTGATATTTGGTGATTCTAGATATATGACTTCTAAGATATATAAACTATTTAATTCAGTCAGAACTACAACAGGAATTAATTAAAGAAACAGTGATTACATGCACTAAGAATGTAGGTTATGAAATTGAACCTGTAAACTGGGAAGACTCATAGAAAAAAAATTCATTCACAGTCTCCCAAGACTTGAAAGAAAACTACCTTAAAATGTTTTATCGATGGTACCTAACTTCAGCTAAATTGGATAAAAATTATAAGATTTGTAATGATAAATGTTGGAAATGCCTATAGGAGAGAGGCTCATTTTTTCATATGTGGTCGTTATGTCCATCAGTTAAGAAATTTTGGGAAGACATACCAGTAACTACATCGGAAATGTTGCAGACAATATTACTTTTAAAACCAGAATTATTTCTCTTATTACAAAATGTCTAGAAACAACTTTGACAAAGAAGTATTGGTGAATCATATTGTACATGATTACAGCTCCCAGAACAGCCGTGACCAAGAATTGGAAATGTTCAGACATCCTGAATTTAGATATGTGGCTATTACAAGTCTTTGACATGACGGAGGTAGATATACTGTTGTTATAGATTAAAGAGAAGACAGACAGGTACCAGAAGAATGGTCTTTAGTTAAAAATTTCCTCAAACGGAAATGGTGGGATATTATAATAGAATAAAATTACAAGAATAATACTTATTACTAGATTACTAGAGTTAAATACTAGGTAATTTACATTACATATATTTGCAATAAGAGGATGGAAATTTTATAGTAGGGTCAACAAAAGCAACAGAAATTTTACGGATTATGGGGATTTGAAACAGTAACAGAGAGATAACTCTAATTAAGAGTTAAAGAGAAAGACTTTATTTTTTGCATTTTTCTTCTCTTATTTCTCTCTTTTCTATTTCTTTTTTCTTGTTCTTTTTTCTTCATTTTTTTTCTTTATTTGAGACGTTGTTGTGACATTCAGTACTTTTGTATTTGTCTTATCGTGTTTTGTTATATTATTTTATATCTTGCTTTCAATAATAATTACAATTTAAAAAAACGTTTAAAAAAAGCATCAATAATTGTACAGCCCTAGGACTGGTGCAGAAAACCTTATGTTCACCAGATGTTTTGGACTACAACTCCCTCCTCTCCTGGATGGGGCTACTGAATATTGTTGTCCAGAACATCTAGAGGACAGATGGTTTGCTCTCCTGTATTCTTGGACAAAGAAGATTCACCTGCATAATGCAGGTGCGGAGCCAAGATGGTGACGAGGCAGCAGCTGCTGTAAAGAGCTCCTCTGAAAGTTTATCCCTTTGTTATCGTTTGTTGCCTTTTTGCATAGTTTATTGTTTTGGATGCCAACCCATTTTGTTTTACATTTGTTCTTTCAGTGTGCAAGCTTAACTGCTTAAAGGGACACTTAGCTGTACCTTTCAGTTGAGGATACTATGGGGAAAAGAAAGAAGAAACAATGTACTAACTCTGCAACACAGGCTATTCCCAAGTCTAAGAAACAGCTGAAAGTCGACAGCTATCTAACAAGTAAGCAAACATCGCCTGTAAGTAACCAAAGTAATCAAACTCCCTCTTATCTTTCTGGTAGACATAATATACTGGAGTGGGACTTCCAAGCAGTCAACAACTCTCAGATTTTCCTTCTTTTGTGGAAAAGGTTGCTGCCCTCTCATTCCAACAGACTGCTGCTATTTGCTCAGCAGCCAAACAGCTTTTGCAAGCTAAGAGTGCAAAACCTAAAACAAAATCAAACTTGACAAACCTAAAAAACAACAACTTAACTGATTTTCTATCCACACAGTGCCTTTTGACAGCGCAAACTGTTATTTCTATTTTTGAGCAGCTGTCTGGTACCCTGTTTTCTGGGGGTCCTGGGAGGGACACCTAAATGCGCTCTCAATTATACAAGTTGGGGAAATTAGCCAAGAGCACAAGCTAGCAATACGAGAGGCAGGGCAACGGAGCGAGATCTTTTACCCAGCATCTACGGGGTCAGGCCAAGTCAAGGAGCACATAGAATTGAAATAATAATTGTGGTTTTTATTAAAATACAATCAACACACTCACACAGAGAACTAAAGAAATAAAGGTTGGAGTGGGATAGAGGGATTTTTAGAGGAGTTGTTGGTTTGGGTGATACTACACCTGTCCTGAAGCCCGCGTAGTCTGCAGCAGATGTTCGGAGATATGGAGTCTCAGTACGTGGGACTGAGGGGAAAGCTCGCCAAGCAAAGTGGCAGCAAGGCTGGATGGAAGTCGGGAGCAATCCGAGGAAGCTCACAAAGTCAGGGGTTTTTATAGAGGACAATGTAGCCACAGGCTAGTCTGTACTTGGGGAAAACAATGAGTTTCGGGCTGGAGACAAAGCCTCCAAAAGGTCAAAATTTAGCAGGATTGAGTTAGGTCCGAATTGACAATAGAGTAGACAGTATGCAAACGTAGAGTGCTTGACAGATGAGGATTCTTCTAATCAAGCTGCCTGCTCGGGGCAGGGAGTTCTTTGTAAGTAGCGTCCATACCTGATAAGGGTACTTGCCGTGAGGTCTCCTGAAGCAGCAGTTTGGCTATTTCTGGCCAGCCTGTATTGATTTGGAATATTACAGTGATTAGCAACCGAGCCTGTTTGCGTGCTTGTCCGGGGGCCTCACATGGACGTGGGAAGGAATGGGTAAGGAAGGACGAATTATTGATATCAAAGTGATATCTAATGTCACCCCAAGTGCGGCTCAGGAACTGCAGTAACATGTCTATAATCAAAACTAAAGTAGATTTTTTAAAGGAGAACCTCATAAAACTTACTGAAAATCAGCAAAAAGACTCTTCTGCTAAAGCTCAGATCTTCTGTACAAAGTGTACTACAAAATTAGGCAATAAGGAGGATATGGACAATTCTACCCCCACCTGGGGAATGAAGAATAGGAAACATGAGGACCAGAGTCAGCTGACTACATATATGAAGAGGAGGGACAAACACATATCTTGTGACTACACACCAAAGAGGAAAAGGCATTCAAACTGCAATTATTACTTTCAGCCCAATCAAATATCAAATATCTACAAATATCTACAAATATCAAATAACAGAGTTAATAGAGGACAATGGAAATCAAAAGAGGCAATAATTCTATTCCTAAGTCAGCTACTACGCTGTGAAAGACAGTGGGTCGATCTGCAGATGGCTGAATGGTTACCAACCTACAGAGGTTGTAAAAGAATTTTACTTACATTTAAGCAACCCACAATCTCTAACATGTTGTTACCCTGTGAACTGGGGGTCCCGAGAGGGGCGCCCAAACAACAAACCAAACCTAAGCAAAGATGAGGAAATTAGCTGGAGCCCTCTCTTGGCTAACAAGAAGCAGGGCAACACAGCAGGATCTTTTACCCTATGTCTACAGCGTCAGGTCAGTGAGGAGGCGATTGATTCAAAAAACAATTAAGATTTATTAAACAGTTATTAAAGAAAAGCACAAACACACTCCTAACTAGAAAAGGAAAATAGAATTTGAGGGGAATGGGTGATACACCACCTGTCCTGCAGTTCTGGAGAAGCCAACTGAAGAGGAAGAAACCCGGTATGGTGACCGAGGGGAATCTGCTGAACCGAGCAGCAGCAAGGCAAAGTGAAGTTCAGACACTCCAGCGAGAGTTCCAAAGAGCTCTGTGAGCGGGAGATTTTTATAGGGGAAAGAACGACCGCAGGCTAGTCTAGTCTTGGGTAAAAACAATAGGTTTTGGGTTGGAGACAAAGCCTCCGAAAGGTCAGAATTTGTATGAATAAGTTAAAGTCCGAATTGACAATAGTATAGCCAGTATGTAAATTCGGCTACCTCGGCGGTTAAGTACCTAGCTCGCCAGGATGTCCTCTCAGGGCAGAGGATTCCTTTGTGGTAGCGTGCAACGAAGGTGTTTGTTTCGGGAGGTCCCCTAAAGCAGATCTGGCAATATCTGGCTTGATTTGGTGAGAGCAGCAAGCAATAGCCATGCCTAGCTTCACGCTTGTTCGGCGGGCCTCACAAACACTTGGCTGGTGGCAGAGTAGGGCCGAATTATGATATCAAAATGATATCTTTGGTTCACCAAAGGTCAGGCCAGGACACGGTGGTAACAATGTTGTTTAAAATGAAGCGTTTTCTGCATCTTTTCTCAATTTCCCCATACGTGTATTTTGTACAGAAGAACTTAGACCACTTTTAAATCAACCCGGTCAAGAGAATATTGAAATCTTAAAGAACAAGTGTGAAAATGTGATAATTCTAAGGATATTTCATCAGTCCTGCCCCTGAGTAATGAAAGTTAGAAAGCCAGCCTGTACCCCCTTTAGCAAAGGAATGTGGGAATGATACCCTGGAAGGAAACTTGATTAACTCTTATAATGCCCTGCCAGATCTAGAACAAGCTGATATCCTTAAAAGACTGGGTGACCTGAGAGAAACTTTAATGGCAACTCGCAAAGTTGCTAAACCACTAATTGACCTGGTTCTACCACCTACTCATTCTGAGGGGAAACATGCTTGCATCTGGATCGTCCTTCTGCCGTGTGGACCTCAGATGCACAGAACATCAACACAGAGTTTCCTGGGATAGTTCCAAATTTCCCTTTATCTCCCCCTCTGAAAAATCAATACAAGATCTGGCAATTCTGAAGGATAAAAAGTGGGAAGCTAATGTTAGACAAGATGAAGGTTCTGACTGCCGGGAAGTTATGACTGGCTGAATCCTTGGGAACAACAACTAGAATCAGATGCTAAAACATCTCAGGAGTATGAGATGGACTATTGCAGTTTAAACCACCCAAAAACTGACATCCTTATGAACTCTATAGGCAAAGTTCTGCCACAAGAATCAGAGGAAACTATGACAAAGGTAGTCTTTGAGGCAGAAAGTTCAACGCACAGGGTTGAGATAAATTCTCAAACTCTTCCTGATTCCACACAGCAGCAAAAGTGGAGCAAAGACAGGTCAAATTGTGATCTACATACCCACTCAGATAACAGAGGAATTTTGGATTCCAGCTTAACTGCAAATTGACTGGAAGAATTACACCATTTACCCACAGACCACAATAGAATGACAGTTATCCCAAAAAATGAACAAGATGGTATTATCTGGATTTTGACATGTAACATAGCCGGTTGGAAAAACAGAATGTCTGATGGAGATCTGTTGGAGTTTCTTTTCAAGTTTGACATTATAGCACTCCAAAAGACTTGGCTAACTACTGGTGAAGAAGCTATAGAGCCTGGTCTACTCCAGCACGTAAATTTAAGCCAAAAGGGTGGGCCTCAGGGGGATTATATGGATTTGTTAGGGCAGAGCTGGGCTGGCAAGGAAAGCAGTCGGCCTTTAGAGAGGATATTCCTTATCTCCTAGCCAACCAATTCAAATACAAATCATCTGAAGTTGTGCTATTAAACACATACTTACCTTCATATTCCTCCCCCTGTTTCTCACCTGACATCTGGGTGCAACTAGAAAAGATTATTCTAGAGATTAGGATAAAACATCCTAAAGCAACTGTAATCCTATTGGGAGACTTTAATGCTAGGGTGGGAGCTTCCTTGCATATTATGTACTCCAGGGTATTATACCTGAGGAGTACCTGTTAAATGACACATTTTGGCTTTCCAGTGATACCAAAAGGAATAGGGCTGGCTCCAAATTCATCTCCCTGTTATATACATGCAATCTTCATATTTTAGGCGGCAAAGATAGTTGCTTTATATTTCCTTTTACCTTCCATGCCAGGAATGCAAACAGTTTTCTGGATTATATATGTGTTCCTACAAACAACGCCAACTTATTCTCAGAGATGCAAGTTTACATAAGGGAGGACAGTGACCATCAACCAGTTGCAATCAATTTTTATGGCAGCTCTGACTTGAGACCATTTATACCACAAGATGAGAGCTACTTGCTAACCTTGAAGTTAGGCAGAAAAGGAGGCTAAAGTGGGCCAAGGTGGATATCGAGGCAATTTCTAGTTTTTTGAACTCTGAGAGAGCCCAGTCCTGTGTGAAAATGATTGTCACCCAAGACCCAAAGGAAATTTTTACTAGGTGTGCCAATCTGTGTTCTGTGTTAAAGGAATATCTAATAAACAAACTGCCAGTCAGAAATTTCCAACCCTACAATCTAACTGGTTTGACCTGGATTGTTCTCACTCAAAAAAGACACTAAAAGCAGCCATGCTTCTGGTTCAAAAGAAACCTACACCAGACAATCACACAAAGATGCTAAAGATAAGACGCAATTATAAAAAACTAATAGCCTCTAGGAAGGCTCCATATACAGCCACAGTCTGGTCTGAGCTAGAAAAATCATCAAAAGGGTCAAACACAGCTACTTTTTGGAATATTGTATCTGGCATGCTGAAGGAGCGTAAGCTACCATCTGACATTCCCATTCCAGCTTCAGTTTGGGAGGACTTTTATACTACTTTGTTTGCTAACCCCAACCAAGATTCCACAGGAAAGAGAACCTTCCAGTCACTAAAACCTAATAAAGCACCTGGTGAAGATTTCCTGCCTCCGGAACTTTTCAGGGCACATATTGACTGGTGGGCACCATTGTTGGCAGAAATGTTTACATGCATAGACAATACTGGCCATATTCCAACAGGATGGAAACTTTCCATCATAGTTCCCATATATAAAAAAGGAGATAAGGAAGATCCCAGAAACTATAGACCCATAAGCCTTATTGACATAACAGCTAAGATGTATGCAAAATATCTCCTAAGTAAAACTGAGGACTGGGTAACTGAGAAGAACATACTAGTGGAAGAACAGGCTGGGTTTAGATCTGGATACTCTACAATAGATAATTGTTTTATTTTACATCATCTTATTACCAAATATACAACCAATGGCAATCATCTATTTACAACCTTTTTAGACTTGAGTGCAGCATTTGACTCCATAAATAGAGACATCTTATGGAGGAAGCTGGTTAAGTTAAACATGGAACCTAGACTCCTATATCTGTTAGAGGCCCTTTATACAAATACATCCTTGAAGGTCCGTACTGGATGCAACGTCTCCCTTACTCGGAATATACCCACCGCTAAAGGTGTTAAGCAAGGGTTATCTGGCCCTGATGCTGTTCAATCTCTGTGTTAATGATATTCCTGAATTTCTTTATTCTACAGATGTATACATGCCAAAGATTCTAAACAGGCATATTAATATCCTTCTATATGCAGATGATATGGTTTTAATGGCTCATTCCCAAGTAGGCCTTAGAAGATTGTTAGAATCATAGAATCATAGAAATGTAGAGTTGGAAGAGACCACAAGGGCCATCCAGTCCAACTCCCTGCCATGCAGGAAAACCCTCAAAGCACTCCCGACAAGTGGCCATCCAGCCTCCGCTTAAAAACCTCCAACGAAGGAGACTCCACCACACTCCGTGGCAGCACATTCCACTGTCGGACAGCCCTGACCGTCAGGAAATTCCTCCTGAGGTTCAGGCGGAATCTCCCCTCCTGCAGCTTGCATCCATTGCTCCTTGTCCTGGTCTCAAGAGCAGGAGAAAACAAGCCCATTCCCTCCTCGACATGACATCCCTTCAAATAATTAAACATGGCTCTCATGTCCCCTCTCAACCTCTGTAGACTCTGTAGACTCTGTAGTCTCTGTAGACTAAACATACCCAGCTCTCTAAGTCTGTCCTCATAGGGCATGGCTTCCAGGCCCCTCACCATTTTGGTTGCCCTCCTCTGGACCTGCTCCAGCTTATCCATATCCTTCTTGAATTGGGGTGCCCAGAATTGGACACAGTATTCAAGATGAGGTCTAACCAATGCAGAATAAAGTGGTACTAATACCTCCCTCGATCTAGACACCATACTCCTACTGATGCAACCAAGAATTGCGTTGGCTTTCTTGGCTGCCGCATCACACTGCTGACTCATGTTCAGCTTGTAGTCTATTAAGACTCCTAGATCCCTTTCACACGTACTGTTAGCCAGCCACATGTCCCCCATCCTATATTTCTGCATACCATTTTTTCTGCCTAAGTGTAGGACCTTACATTTCTCTCTGTTGAAATTCATTTTCAAAGCCCAGCTCTCCAATCTGTCCAGGTCCTTTTGAATTTTGATCCTGTCATCAGGCATATTAGCAACCCCTCCCAATTTGGTGTCATCTGCAAATTTGATCAGCGTGCCCTCTATTCCTTCATCCAAGTCATTAAAGAAGATATTGAACAGCACCGGGCCCAGGACAGAACCCTGTGGCACCCCGCTAGTCACTTCTCTCCAGGATGAGAATCTGCCATTGGTGACCACCCTTTGGGTACGGTCAGTCAACCAGTTACAAATCCACCTCACACTAGCCCTGTCCAGTCCACATCTTACTAGCTTCTTTGCAAGAATGTCATGGGGAACTTTGTCAAAGGCCTTACTGAAATCAAGATATACTATGTCCACAGCATTCCCTTCATCTATCAAGCAAGTAACTCTATCATAAAAAGAAACTGTTGAGGAAATTCAGTGCATATTGTGACGCCAACTGTTTGAACATCAAAAAGTCCAAATCCAAAGTGGTGGTATTTGGGAAAAGACGAGTCAAATATAACTGGTACTTGGACGGGGAGCCTATAAATCAAACTGAATGCTTTTCATACTTAGAGGTTGCTTTTACAGATACAGAGCCTTGGACTAATCATTTCAGCAAAGTTCTACAAAGGCTACAGCAGGTTCCAAAATGTTAATTAAATTGCTCAATTATAATCACCCAACTTCCCTGCTCCCCATTCTGAAGGTATATATGGCAAAAATTACACCAGTTCTAACATATGGTGCTGAATTGTGGGGGCCCTCCCACTTGAACAAAATCAAGCACGTTTCTTAAGGACTGTTTTGGGGACCGACAGGAATACTCCTGTAGCAGCAGTAAGAGCTGAAACAAGCACCCATTCAATTTACAGTCTAACTATAATCAAAGCCTTCAGTTACTGGTGGAAGATCCTTTCATTGGATTCTGACAGATTTCCAAAAATGTGCCTAGAAGAACAAATGGGCAGTTTTCAACACACTTCATGGGTCAGCCAGCTTTATCAAATTATCGCACATCATGGTTTTTCAATACAATATCTATTTTCAGTTAGACATCAGGCCATAGGCATATTTAAACAAAGAGTTATGGATATAAATGCCCAAATTGATATTGAGACACTCACGAATATTAGGTCGATGAAATGGTTGGCCCAAAATAAAAGTCCTTTCTAATAGAAAAATATCTGACAATGGGCCTGACCCAATATTATAGAACAGCTTTAACTAGAGCAAGATTCGAGCAGGTAGATTCCATGGTCAGATATGGACGATTCCATCAAGTGCCATATACTGAGAGAACATGTGTCTGTGGGGCATCTGAAACAGAAGATATTGAGCATGTCCTATTCAGCTGCAAACTATAGGACACAGTAAGGGCCCAGTACCTACAGAAAATACTCGACAGAATTACACACTGGGACCGTAATAAACAGTTAGCCCACTTCCTTCAAGGTACAAATACATATGTTGTAACTAGAACTGCTAAATTTATAGGTAGGGCTATTCAACCGAGATGTTTTACTGAGCACATTGGGGTTGCATATAAAGGTGATGAACTTATCTAAACATATGCTGGTTCTGTATTTTATTACCTTTTAGTCTATTATAAGACAATAACTTACTACTATTAATTTAATCAATATAATATATGTCATTCTATTTTGTCTAACTTATCTTATCCCATGACATTTTATGCATTGTATTTTATGTATTGTGCTTTTTTACATTTTATCATGTTTGCTCTTAATTGTTTGATATGGTCAACTGACTAATGAATAAACTTTTAACTAACTAACTAACTACCTGCATAATGCTTCTGCATCAAAGTATTTTGAATGTCGGTGATCAATAATGATGATTTCATGCTGTTTCTCCAGAAAACACTCCAGGGCAGATTCGGGTGTCCTGGCAATGTTACACCGAAATCCTACTTTCTCACATGCCCAGCAGAATCCATTGCTCTGGTTGTCTTCTTTGGCAAAGACTAAAAGTACCTGTTTCAAGGAAAAACAAAATAAAACATTTTTTAAAAAATTCCAAATTTTATAAAACAGATTAAGAGGTAAATACAAAGACATGCAAGTTTCATTGAGGCACTCACAGTTTTAAGTACTTTGCAGGACACTACTGTGAGCTATGTACAGGCCTAAATACCCTAAAGGCACCAGATCCTGTCTGATCTTGTAAGCTAAGCAGGGACAGCCCTGGTTAAGACTTGGATAGGAGACAACCAATTAATACCAGGTGCTGTAGACTATATTTGAAAGGAATGAACTGGTAAAAACACTTCTGAGTACTCCTTACCTAAGAAAATCCTATAAAATTCATGGAGTCCCCATAAGTGACTTGAAGGCAGGCATGTGCACACACACATACACTCTCTCACACACAGAGCATAAGCTATAGCAATTTTCTCCAACCTTGTACTGTAAAAATTGTTTTGACACAAATTGCTATTAGCTCCAACCATCATGGTCAATGGTCAGGAATAACAGGAATTTCAGTCCAAAAATATCAAGACCACACCACTTGGGGAAGATTGCTAGAACTCTAAAACAGGGAAGACACATTAATCAGGTTATTGTTGTTGTGTACCTTCACCCATTTTCTGACTTAATGATGACCCTAAAACAACCCCGTCATGGAGTTTTCTCAGCAAGATTGGTTCAGAAGGGATCTGCTATTGTCTTCTTCTGAGGCTGAGAAAGTATGATTTACCCAAGGTAACCCAGTGGTTTTCCATAGCTGAGTAGTTTAGGGAAGGGCATTTAGAACTCACAGCCATCATGTTCTAGTGTCTTGCCAAACAACAAACCTCAGGATCCTATAGGATGGAAACATGGCAGTTAAAGCAGGATAATAGTGGTGTACAGGTATACCTCAATTAATTAGGCAGATGTATTCCTGGGAACAGCAGAGGAACTTGGAGTGCAAGGAGGGGGGTGGAAGGGAGGGGGGCTGTGGCAGAGAGGCGTGGCCATGGGGTGTGAGGGTGTGGCTGCGGCATGTGGAGGCAGGGTTATGAGGTGGGACAACCCAAAAACATTGCCGCTGCGGGTGAACTGCCCCCATCACCCCCCTGTTCCTATGCAACTGCCTGAGAATGACTTCTTTAACAGAAAATTTGATACCAGAGGCAGAAACAACATAGAAAGAATTGTAATAGATTCCTCCATCACAAAAAAAGAATTGCAGTTCAACACGTTTCAGTGAACTTTTATTCAAAACTAACTGTATGCAATGGGATATAGAATAACCAGGTCAGTTACGGCTTGTATAGGCTTGCATTTGGAAACAACATGGAGGCTTCTTCAAAAACGCATCCAGGGATGACTTTTTCTTTCACCAGCCTCTACTTTCCATATGATTTCCATTTTCCAAACTTATAGATCTATTTTTTAACACGCTGGGTATAATTGGTGAGACAGGCTTATCTGCTGTCTCCTTTATAATATACATACGTTTCCATATCTTAATAACGGATTCTAGAGGCAATCGCTGTTTATCTTTCCTGTTGCAGGTTGGCACACACTGCTACAATCAGGTTGGCTACAGCAGAATCCCATTCTTTCCTGGCTCAAGCTTTACTGCACTGTTTGTGGCAGACTCACTCCTACAACCAGCCAAGTGTCGTGTTCCTCTAGCTCTCCTTCACTATCTTCCCAGTGCCAATGCTGCCAAAAAAAAAACGCAGCTAGACAGAGGACAAGGAGGAAAAGCAGGGCCTGGGTGAGCTTAAAAAAAGCGTTGTAAAAAGGAGCTTCTTTATCACAGGTTTTGTTAAGTGAGGTATGCCTGTAATTGCATAGTGGGAATGGCCCCTAATTACCTGCATACACTTGAGAACAGAAGGTAACAGAAGGAAATTTCCCAAGCGGTGACAGTGAGCTGGTAATACTTGCCATAGATTTTCCCCTCTGACCAGGTAAAGAGCAGTTCATGCACAAGCTTAAGTCAGATACAAGTTAGGGCCTCAGATTGTGAGAGGCCTCTAAATACGAAAAAAATACTACCACCACCCTAAAATTGCATAATGATATGGTGCTTCTCAAAACTGAGACAGTTTGGGACCCTAGCATGTCTTAACTCATCTCTGGTGGGTGTCAGCATCAGGCAGAATCCTCATCATCAAATAGGTGCATGTGAATCCATGACCACATGGCTGGAACTTAATTTGAAGGTCTCTTTTCCCATAGAACCCACTGGAAGGGAAAATGCTGAACTCACAGCCTCTATTGGCTGAAGGTTTGGGAGGAAAAAACCCCATACTACCCTGGTATATTCGTATGTGCCACCATTCCCAGGAACGGAAGAGGGCACCATACTAAACCAGCTCCCATGGCTATGTATGTAAAAGAGCACATGCTCTGCATGAAGAAGAGTAACAATATCTGGCTGCATTATAGTCTTTCAGTTGCATGATATCTAGGCCTCTTTCACATTTTGCAGTTATAGCACTAGGATTCCACTTAAACTGCCTTGGCTACATCCTATGAAATCCTGAGGCTTGTAGTCTGGTGAGGTGCTAGAGCCCTCTAGCACAGAATTCTAAGTATTTCTCCCTAAACTGCAAATGCCAGGATTCCACAAGATGGCATCTTGGTGATGAACGTGGAATCATGGCACTATAATTGCATAGTGTAAAGTGGTCATTCTATGAACTTCATGACGATAAGAACTTTTGTGTTTTGCTCTTCCCTATCTTATCAGTTTCAGACTGTAGCTTGGAAGGCAGGGACTGGCTTTCTTAAGAGCCTTGCCACCTGCAAAGCAGCACAGAGATATAAATGACTAGGTAAATAGGTAAAGTTAATAGGTAAAGAAATAAGAAGATGCCATGCTCAATCTGTGGCATCTCTGTAGTTACATAACAGATGGTATATAAGACTTCTGCTTAGAGTCTCCCACAGCTCAGGAGAGGAAGCAGACTATCAATCTACTACCCAGATCTCTGTCTTCCACTGACCACATTTCTGTATCTTACTGTGGCCGAGGCTGCTGCTTTGGTCAGTTACCACCACACAGTACTGCTACTAACTGCAATGTGCCCGAGCTGAAAACAGATGGAAGAGTGGCTCCTTGGAGTATGCATCTGGCCCAAGGGCTTACTCCAAAGGATCCTTCTTCACAGCAAGGCACTGTGTGTGAAATGGCCTTGGAGAGCCGTTGAGCTGCTATTGCTTTCTTGCAACAGGAAATTACTTTTAAACTTTTGATCTCACAGGCCCTATTGGCTAAAGGTTTGGGTGGCAGCACAGGTAAACATGGGAAGTGGCTATCTTGTGATAGCTGAGGGCAAAAAAAACTAACCCCTTTTCTAGTAACCCTGGACCATATGGTAGTGCAATAGCAGTGATGCTGTGGTGGAGGTGGTGGTGCTACCAGTGGTGGTGCTTCATAGTCGTGGGACGGGGATATTTGGCTCTCCCACAAGTGGTCCCTTCCAAAATACCATTACCCTGCTATGATGTCAGCCATAACCTCCAACTGTCCTGGTTTGGCAGTGACGGTCCCAATTAATTTCTGTTGTCTTGCTTTTCACTTACTTTAAAAATGTTTCAGTTTCTCTCTCCAGCTCTCACATCCCCCACTTTGTCCTCAGATGACTCAAATTGCTGCAAAACACGTTCACAGTATCAACACCGGTTGTTCTCAATTAACTCAGCAGAGGAGAAGAGGGGGTGGAATCTTGCCCTTCCCAGTAGGCCCAGGCAAAAGCGGACTGCTGCAGCCTCTCTTAGTTTGTGTTTTCTTCATCATTAACAATTTTTGCCACCTTGTCCACACTCTGATGTTTGACCATGCTTTTCATCTGTGAAATGTTGGCAAATATGCTTCAGCTGCTTCAGGAAGGTGGACCAGATGTTTCTGTTCCCTCCCAGTAGTCCCCAAAAGTCCTGCTGCTTCTATGCCACCATGAGCCATACAGAAGCAGAGTCTCTGAATGGCATGGGGGAAAGATAGTTGGTGGCAGCAGAGGAGCTATAGCACAGGTTCTTTGTAGCTCCCTGCTGCCTGTACAATCTTATCACACTCCTTGTAGGGATGTAATTCTTTACTAATTTTCTTCTTGAAAGAAGCAATGAGTAATTTTAGCAATTTTCTTCCCACTGTAAGAAAATCTTTGAAAATTATGCAGTTTTCAAAGAATATTTGCAGTTTGGGACTTGCTCTATTTAAAAATCACGTACAGTCTTTTTGCACAGAAAAACGTAATTTCTATGCAGAAAACATAATTTTCTGCAAACAAAATCTTTCTAAGCCAAAATATTGTTTTCTGCACAGAAAATGCTGTCATTACAAACTTATTTTGGGCAAAATTCACATGTGGTTTGTGTGTGTGTGTGTGTGTGTGTGTGTGTGTGTGTGTGTACATGCCCGTGTGTGTACAGAAACAAAATTTTCTAAACAAGTAACAGGATCTTCTCTGCAGAAATATTATTTTCTGTACAGAAAATCCTGTTTCCTACCTACAGAATGATGTTTTCTGTTTGCCATCATGTGTCCATTTTACACATATTAAGTCCCCAACTGCTAAAGTTTCTGTTCCTTGTGCCAAAAATGCTTTCTGCAGAAAAACAACCATGCGCACATTCTTTGTAGAATATGTCTCAAATTACAAAGATTCTTGTCAGTCCAGGATTCTTCTGAACATTTGAGATGTGCATGTATCAACCATTTTTTGAATATTTTTTACTATTCTTTCTATCCATAGCACCTGGGACACATTTTAACAAGATTAGCTGGGACTGTACATATGGCCCTTTTGTCTTGCTTGATATGTTCCTATTTGTTCTCTCACACAAAACATAGTGTCTGCTATGAGAGAGGGAAAATTACTGGGAGCTGACAGGATGCACTTCTGTTTGTTCTCTGCCTCCTAAGTTAGCTCACCACTACACCTGCCCTTCTCTCTCTTCCTTCATTGAAGCATATCTTTCAAATAATAGTCAGTTGTTTCAGAGGTAGAAAGAAAGATGGACACTCCATGGATATCCTTCCCTCCAAATGCTGGGGCTAGGGTATAGTATTGAAAACAGTGGACCTATACCATAGTGATTTGGGTCCAAGTTAATCTTGGGTGTCAAGAAGATTTTGAAGTTTGGGCCTGGTCTTCTGCATAAGAAATTACAGCAGAAAAACATGAGGCAGATTTCTCTAAACCAACTAGAAGTAACTAACTTATCTTATTCAGAAGTAAGTCATCAAAATTACAGTCTCTTCTACAGTCTCACAGCCACATTTCTGTTGTAATTTAACTGGAATCATTTTGTAATTTGATTATTTATTGACAAAATGAGGGAAGGACCCACAAAGTGTAAATGGACACACTGATGTCACTAATGCAGTGGCAAACAAAACATTCTGAGGGAAGCAGGAGGTGGAATTGCCAGTCTCGGGGTACACGTAGGTACCTTGGAACTGTTTTTAAGGTGGAAACAGCAACAGAGGGGTCAACACTGGCAAGCAGGTTGTCACTCATTTTGTTTAGTTACAGATATTTGGAGGGGTCAGGAGGAACAAATTATATTTCCTTTCCATTATCAACATGAAGACTCTTAAATGAGTTTAAGAAACAATGAGAAAAGGTTATAATTTCTAAAAGACATTGAGTGGGAGATATTCAACAGTAGGATTTGAATAATATGGCTAGAAATATTATTGTAGTACATTACACTTTTTATATTGTAGCATTGCTACATTCAAATAAATAAATGTGTAATTATATTGTAAGTATAAATGTAGTTAAATTTTATATAATCAGTTTTTAGATCCAGAATAAGATTATTTAGTTATAGATATTTTACTGAACTTTGAAGGTATATATTGTTATCAAAAATAACCATTTTCTGTGGAGCTGGAAGTCATGCTTTTTTACTCTTTTGGTGTTTTTGTGTTTATTCATTCATCTATTTAGATCATTTTTTGTTTGTTTGTCTACACAGTACATGTGCATTTCCCCCCTTATATGTTGTTTATGTATTTTCTAACCTGTTTATAATAAAAATATTTTTTAAAGCATGAAGACTCTTAACAAGCACAGTACAGTGGGATTTCCATATATGAGAGCGTTCCATTCCAGGAACCCTTCATAAAAGAAAAAATTTGACTGCTCATGTCCCATAACGCCTAATGGCAGAGGCACGTGCATGGATGCTTTGCTGCCATTTTAAGATATACGATCCGGTGCAGTCACATTTGCTTAAAATCACATATCCAATGACTGCACATAAGGAGTGCCCAATGTATGTACTTAGAAATGCCCTCTATGTGTTTGGTGTAGTTTACTCCCATGTAAGTACGCACAGGATAAATTGTAGGTGGCCTTTATTATTCCTGAGAAGGCTCAATGACAGTCTCTATTTTTTCTTCTGGTGCTTGATCATTTGGTATACTTTCAATTGATAATGCCTGAGGAAACTCAGCTACATAGGGGTCTTGGACATCCTATTTTGCAAAACAATTTTAGGAGGCTTTCTTGGGGGGGGGGTTGAGCCACTTCCTCATTCTGTGGTCCATGGAAATAGAACATCTTATGCTTCTGCTGAAACCCAGCTTGAACAGCTGCCAGTCAAAGTAGATGACACTAAGCTAGATAATAAGATGGACTAATGTCCAAGTCTAACAAGACACTGTCTGCTGTTCCGGAAGCTGTTGACTTAGCAATATATACGGCTATACTTCCAGCACTCCACTATTCCACTCCTTGTAGGTATCTTCAGCATCTAGCCACAATAATTCACTCCCTTGTAATATTTCACTTTAGTTAATACTTCTAGGTGATTCCAGACATTCCAACCATGCTTACACTTTGGATTAGAGTTGTTGGAATGTGTATCAATAAATCTCACCATCTGCACCCAGTACATATTTTTATGAGAGAGAGAGAGAGAGAAAGAAAGAAAGGAGAAAGACTTTGGGTTTACTGAAAGCTTTGCTTCCATTTATATCCACTGATAGCCAAAAGGACAAAACTTTTACGGTAAAGGAACTGCAACCCGTTCCCCACCTATGTTGTACTTTTAAGCTATAAAGTCGGCTTCAACATTTGTTCGTTCAACTTCCATGGATTTATTTGTAAATTTCTCCGTTTCCTGCCCGGGTGCTTTTTTTCTGGGGAAACCATCTCTCTTGGTGGTGATCAGGCTGTGCAGCCCTTTAAAAAGCCACCTCTGGATCTCATCCTCCTCCATCAACTGCTGCCTGGCCAGCTGAGAATAGCTCACAGCCCAATTTCTCAGCACCACAAAGGAAAGAGGAAGGAGGTGGGCAAGAGAGAGGAAGTACAGGGCCATTATGCCAACTCATCCTCCTTCCTTCTCCTTAGCCAGGTTTGGACCCTAGGTGCACATTCTCTCCAGTATACCTGCCTGCCTTCCCACAGGCACATGCATTTTGATATTTATGACTTCCTACTTTTGTTGGGTCCTACAACCCTAACTCTAGCAAATGTGGAGGGCTGATTGTATTTAAGTTGCTTGATGACCAATCAGATGCAGGAAGAGTCATCTTATAACAAAACCAGTACTCTCTCCCACAAAAATCAGAAACATGGAAGCCTGGGACATACTGAAGACATTGCTTCCCATCTCCCAGCAAGAATTCTACCTCCATGAATTTTTCCTTCAAATAAAATCTGACTTGAACTGTGTCCCACCCCATGAAATTTTTCATTCAGTCTCCAAATTTCTAGCACTGTAGAGTGAGACAGTGAAAGCTGTTCACACTCAGAACCTTTGCTGTGTTCTCATTCTCTTTGACACCCTGCCTGCCCCTTTTCTTTGCAAAGTTACTGCAATGTTAGAAGCTTGAGGACTGAAGGAAAAACAATCAGGGTAGCAAAAGTCTTATTGCTGGAAATTCCTTCATTTTGTGCTCCCTGATAGCTATACTCCTCTCTTTTGTCTTTCCAAACTTATTGCAATGCTAGATGTTTGGGAAAAAGTATGTGGGGGGGGGATTCCTGCTGAGGGCAATGCCCTCAATCCCCCTTCCACAATTTTGTAGCAATCTTATTCTGTGTCCCTCTGAGTAAAGCATGAGGAACCAAGAAGAAAGTCCAATCTATGAGCAGGGAGTGGCAGAAGGAAAAAATGGCTAAGAGAGCAAATGGAGAAATGAGAAGTTAAACTAGCAGCATGAACTCACTTGGTGGTCTTTCTCTCAAAAGTTATTTTGCTTCCAGTTTCCCTCTGCAATCCCCACCTGGAAATATACTAGTGGTGTGTCTTGCAGGCATGTTAAAAGTATCAAGCTCTATATGCTCCTTTTTTTCATATATATGAAATATACATATAAAAATCCCAGGCAATGCTGGGTAAGTACACTAGTGTATATATGTGTGTGCGTACACACACACACATATACACTAGTGTACTTACCCAGCATTGCCTGGGATTTTATTTCTTACAGGTAACACTTGTTAGAAGTACCCTAGGAATTACCTTACCTTACCTTAGGAGTTAGATGTGGCTGAAATACACAGATTTGACATCCTGTGTCTGTAATTCCCCAATCTGTGTTGTTCAGTACCTGTAACTTTTGCCCTTATTCCCTAATCCAGTCTGTACTCAGAGTTGTTAACATACAGAAGTTGGGTCTGTGAGGCCACTTGCTGGTAGGCCTCATTTCCAGAGCAACCGGCCTACTCAGAGTGTTCTGCCCAGAATTCTAAAGGCCCTTCCCTGAACTGCCAACCCCAGGATTCTATAGTATTTTCACAGTCAGTAAGGTCACAGTCACAATAAAGTCTTCTCTCCTGACACAGCCAATCATATGCGGTCTTTGCCTGACTGATGCAGACAAACAGACAAGATCACTCACAAACTTTGACTTTTATATAGTATATATATTCACTTACATTCCAAGGGCTTCCTCACAATTAGTGAGTTTCATCATTGCATTTTAAAAAGTAATTATTTCACTTCAAAAGGGTTAATATTTTAGCTAAAAGACATCAGTGTACTTCCTGAGAAAACTTGGTGCAAGAAATATTATCTCATTATTTGAAAGTAACTAAAAGAGTTACTTTTACTTAAAAAATAATCTTCAGAGTTACATTGACCACACAAAAACAAAAGCAGGAGTTCTGTATAGCTCTATGGTAGTGGCACTGGCTCTCTTTCATGTGCCTTATGCTTATGCAAATATTATAAACTGCCGATGTGCAATAAAACCACATGTAAGGATTGGACCCCATAATCTCTATAACTATAAAAGTAACAAAAACTAGTCACAGTTTCACAACAAAAGGAACAGTATTAATTCCTTGTTAAATTATATAGTGGCCCCTTGATTTTTGTGAGAGTTTGGGGGGGCAGAACCCTTGCAAAAGTCAACAAAAGTAAATAAACCCTCACCCAAGTGAGTGCTGCCTCTCTCATTCCCTCCTGGGGCTCCACACTCCCAGTCTCTTGCTTTTTGCCTAGGTTAGTGTGCCTTCCTTCGCCACACGCAAGTAAAATTGCAAGTATAGTGAGATAATCGCATCTTTGTTCTTGTTGCTGTGTCCCCTCAAATCATTTCTGACTTATGGTGATCCTAAGACAAACCTATCATGGTGTTTTCTGGGGCTGTGTGTGTGTAATGCAGCCAAGATCACTCCATGGTTGAGTGGGGAACAGAACCCTTGTCTCCAGGATCCTAGTCAAACACTCAAACCACTATACCACACTGGTTCTCAATAGCATCTTTGGGTGGGACTTATCACAAGAACTTGTTGTTCCTCTTCTGTTGTTCTTTTGGTGGGAGACCGTTTGGAAAGTGCTTCTTTTACAGAGAGGGTCAATAAAATATTGTGGTTGTAAAAGAAATGCTTTCTAAACATTCTCCTACCAGGAGAACAACAGAAGAAGAATAATGATATAATGTGGTAAGTCCCAGCCAAAGATGCTATTAGGCTACAAATGTGATTTACCTGCCTCCTGTAATAAAGCCCATAGTTACCATGTAGCTATTGCCAAAACAATTAGTTACAAGTAACTTGTGCATAACTAATTACTTCTAAGATCTGGGAAGAATTCAAGAGATTATCTTTATAGAGGTCTCATTACTTAAGTAAGCTCCAAGTCCAAAGAGGAAGCCTTTTGTATCCTGGACTATAAACTATATATCCCCGAACAAGCCTACTCAAAGCTCAAGATCAGCAGTACAAGGCTTTCTCTCTGTCCCACCACTAGTATAGGTAAAGTTGGAGATGATATGGAACAGAGCCTTCTTAGTGGCTGCTGCCATACTGTGGAACTCACTCCCTGTGGGTGCTAGGTTGGCTGCCTCTGTGATATTTTTTCACCTCTTTATTTCAAAAGATCTTCAGTCTTTAACCTGGTGTACCAGAAGAGTCTTCATCCATTAATTTATCCAATGTTTTATATGTATTTTAAACTGTTTTAAACGTTTAGTATGATTTAGTATGATTTAATGGCCTCTAAACATTTATAGCATACATTGTTTTAACTATATTTTGTCTTAATTTTATACTGTAAGCTTCCTTGGGTCACATTCTGGCTGAGGCTTCAGCTTGCCTACCCTCCAAACTCCTAAGCAGAAGCAACTTAATACCACAGACTTCTTTATTATTAATAAATTATATACACATTCCACCCTTGAACTGGCATGGTGTAATGGTTGAGAGAGTTGGACTCTAGGAGACCAGGGTTTAAATCCCTGCTTGTCTATAGAAACACTGGTTCACTTTTAAGGATTGTTTTTTAAAAAATACAATGGGCCCTGCATATAAGCAACATCTAGATCGGCAAATTTAACTGATTGTGGAGTACTGCATGCTATACTTAAATTAGCAGAAACGTGTATGTGGACACATTGATGTGCACATTGTCTCTGTTTAATAATCCAGCACACAATCATTTGTCTTTTTCCTATTTGCGGATATGGGGGGTCCACTGCATGCAAGGATTGGGACAAATTTCAGTTGACAATGAGCAATTGTCAACTGCTCTTGACAAACAAGAGAACAAAACAACCAAGAAAGAAAAGGTGACAACAAGAATGCAAGATTTAAAAACAGAAAATACTTAGTGCTGCTAACATAATTGCTGACTAAGCATCTTTTTAGTTTTCTATGTATGCTGATATTGTACACAGATATGTGTCTTCAATTCACCTGTCCACTTATAGGAACCCCAGGAATGCTCAGAGGTGCTTTTGTCAGTTGCTTCCTTTGAAATATAGCCTACAGCACCTGATACTCATTGGTGGTCTCTTATCCAAGTACTAACCAGAGTTGACCTTGCTTACCTTCCAAGATCAGATAGAGATCCAGTGCCTTTGGAGCATTTAAGCTTGCATCACTTCTTTCCATTTGTTTTTATTGCATATGAGGATTATTTGGCAGAGAATGTAGCTTAGAAATGGCAGAGAGAGATGGTTATTCATTTCTTGATAAACAGTAGAAAAAAGTAAAAGCTTTGTTTTCAGTAGGGATGGAAATTGTTACCAGGCCATATACCCCCACACTTTGATATGACTTAATTGGCAAAATATATTAATTGCCAGATATATTTAATTGGCATAAAATACAAATTATACTCACTTATGGCTGAAGGGTTATGTGGACAAGAGACACTGGCTGGAAAGCAGGTCAGACGTGACCTAAGCATAGCCAGGTCATAAATTCACTGTGGATTAGCTGGGAAAGCCTGACTTAATGGCTGTAAGCTAATCCTCTCAACTGCCCACAGAAAACAATAATCAAGGCCAGATGCAACCGGCAAGCACCCCTGCTGTGTGCATTTCCTACTGAAGCCTTCCCCAGCCACCTCACCCAACCAAGACATTGAAATAATCAGTCCATTCCAGGCTCCTTTTATTTACTCTACCAGAAAGCAATTAATTCACACCCCTTCCTGGAAGGAAACAGAGTATAAAAATCCCCAGTTTTGAGCAACTAGCTTGCAGTTCACCAGTTACTGAATGTCTTTCTGCCATTTTGATTCCTGACTGTATACTGCCCCTAGACACACAGGTCTAAGCCACTCCATTGCTTCTTCACTACTCTTCTGGAATGGTACTTATAATCCAAAAATCTCAGCCTCACTATCCATAAATTTTCCTCCCTTTATCCTTGTGTGAATGTGTGATTGTTTGTACCTTGTGTGCATGCATGAGTGAATTCCCCTCAATAAAACACATTTTTAGTTTACTTTGAAATCTCTGGCTGGTTCTTTCCTGCATGACTCCTTAAACATTCGTGGAAAGATGTTATTAGGCTACCCTCCTCTCTCAGGCCTTCTGATTTTGAGCTAATTAATTCCACTCTGTCACATGACATCGCGGGTGGGACCCCTGAGTCACCCATGTTTTGGGGTAACAGAACTAATATTTGTTTGCTCTTTGTTTCCCAATGGTTGGGAAACTATCTGGAAGAAGATAGGCAACTATAAGGCTGCTATAAGATGTCTTGCACTTTGGAAAGTATTCAACTGTACAGAAATACACATAACTTTTCTGTGCAGAAATGAGTTTTCTATACCCCCCCAAAAGTGAGTTTCTGAATGTTTTGTGAAGAATACACACTGCGCATGTATTTCTGCATAGAATATGTGCTTTTTGCACAAGAAAAACAGATGTATTTCTGTACAGAAAATCTGTCTTTTTGCAAACAAGATACATGTGTTTCCACACACAAAAATCTATGTATTTCTTTATAGAAAAGTGTGCATTTCTCTCCAGAAAAGTGTCTTCTGCACAGAGAAACCATGTCTACTTGTGCTTAAAAACGCTTTTTCTGCACACAAAATGTGCTTTCTTTGCAGAAAAATGATATAGTTCTGCTCAGAACATGTGTTTTTTTACAATAAAGATGTCTTTTCTGCACAGTAAAATCGCATGTATTTCTGCATAGATGAAGATTTCCCAAAGCATAAATAGTGATTAGAACTGTACAGAAATCTTCATGTTTTCATCCAGTGGGGAAAATAATGCAGAAATTATTAATTCTTGTCAATGAGAATAAAGAACACAAAGATTAACATCCCTAGATTTCCTGAGTGTAAGAATTTTGATTTGGCATCTCTGTGTCCAAGATGGCTTACCTGAAGCTGATCTTGGTGGAGTCTCATAGGACCAAACTGCACATCTGTTCCCACTGCCTAGGAACAAGAACAGGACAATTTTAAGCATTCTGTGTTGAATCAGGAATGTGGGAACTATCACTTCCTGGTCATAAACAAGAGTGTTTGATTTATTCCCACTTCAGAGATAACATAGCATTGGCAAGGAGACAAATTAAGTGACTGTTTTCTGACTTTTTTTTCTGACTTATTTTCAAAATCAGAACAGGTATTAGTCACAAAACGTTGTTTTGATAACTATATGCATTTTCAGAAAGACCTACTATCTCGAAAAGAATTTTTCAAATATTGGCATTTAAAGCAATGATGAACAAATAGAGTAATAAAAAAAACTTGACTGACAATTTGGATGAGCTCTTTGTTTCTGTAGCAGAGATAATGGGGTGTAGATAAATGAAATGTGCCAACTCTGAGAACCAAAGGAATTGCAAGGACTTTGAAAAATATTAGACAAACAATGGAGGTGAACGAAACTGTGACTTGAGTGGAACTCCATGATTAGAAACACTTTATCATAAAGTGGGTTACTGTTGTTATGTGTCTTTAAGGTCACTTCCACACTACACTGTTATAGCACTATTATTCCACTTTCAACATTCTATGGAATCCTAAGGTTTGCAGTTTAGAGAGGAGTATTTTGAATTCTCAGCCAAAGAGCTTTTGGCCTCAGTAAACTACAAACCCCAGAATTCCACAGGATGTTGAAAGTGGAATAATAGCACTATAACAGTATAGTGCGGAACTGGCCTAAGTTGACTCCAGCTTATGGCAACACTATCAGTGTTTCCTTGGCAAGATTTTTAAAAACTTTTTTTCTTTTATTATGAGTCATATATATAATATACATTAATATATACTGTATTACAATATTATTACAAGGAAAAAAATTAACATCAATGCATTTTTAACCTGTCCAACCTATTCTCCTCCTACCCCCAAAATGGTTAACAGAGGACCCAGACTTCATTTGTATCCATTTATATCAGTAAGCTTTTTCAGAGGTATGGGATATGCTCTTAATCAAATTTATCATATCTTCATACCCGATTTTTTTCACTTTCTCAATCATTATTCTCCAGTTATCCCTCTATGATTCTTTACAACATTGTCCACTAACTTCTTTTATGTATTTTATCACATAAAACTCATTCCACATTGATTTCCTTTTCCACCCTAAAGCAATAACAGGATGAGCAGCTTTTAAAATTTGTTTTGTTACATAACGTTCATTCTTATTTAAATCTATAGTCCCTAAGTTGAGGGTTAAACAATTTTCTTTATGTAATTGATCCTCTCTCCCTATTACTATATTTATTTGTTTCTTAACCTCATTCCAAAATTCCTGAATAGATGGACACTCCCACCACATATGTAAATAAATACCTTTAGCTCCACATCCATACCAACGTTTTGGTGAGAAATTGCTGTTTATATATACTATTTGATGGGGTGTTCTGCACCATCTACCAATCATTTTCATTTGTTGTTCTTTTACATTTGTATTTTTATTTTTAGCAATTTCTTGTAACCAAATTTTGATTCCTTGGCAAGATTTGTTCAAACATTTGCCATTGCCTTCCTCTGCGGCTGTGAAAGTGAGACTTGCCCAAGGTCACCAAGTATGTTCCCATGGCTATTTAGGGGTTTTTCTGGAAGTCTAGTCCTGCACTCAAATTATTACATCATGCTGGCTCTCAAGTGGGTTTTGCTGGATCCAAAAAAGAAGAGGTGCTGATATGCCCAGTTTCTCAGTTTCCCCAAAGCACTGAATTGGCTGCTAGTGAAAACAGACAACAAGACTGGACCTCTGTACCTAAATGCGCTGTACCTCTGATGTTACAAAGATAACTAACATTGATATTCTCCTACTGTCATGATGCATGCACTAGGGACATACACTAATACCTGAACAATATGCTATATTAAGTAAATTAGCATGTGGTTTAGGATCATCTGGGTTTTTAAAAATTCTCTCACCGTGACATGCCTCCACTGGTGTTCTTAAAGTAGAAAATCTGGATTTTGAACCTGGCACTTCATGCAAAAGCATACACTCTCTCTCAGTCAATGTCCTGCACGTACACCATTAAAGAATGATTGCTGAAACAGTCTGATTAAAAACAATCCCTTTTCCTCCTGTTTTAAAGTAAAAACGTTGAAAAGTATTTTGGTGGAGCAGATTTTATACACAGTACACACACAAAACCATTAGCTGCTTTGTAACAGATTCGATGACTACCAAAGTGGTGTTTTAACAATGTTATTCTTCTCAGTAAAACCACACTTTATGATACCATGTGATCCCCTCCTGTCCAGAATTTCTTCCAATGAGTAATTTTAAAGAGCCAGCTGCTGATCCCACATGCCACATAAAGGCCTTTGAAAATACATGGTTTCTCAACAGCTCTATTACTTGAAACTCAGTCCTTAAGCCTCCTCAGATACCCTTTCATTTATTATGCTGGAAATTACCCATTTAATTTTAAATTTAAACCAATGCCAAACAGGAGAAATAGGAGTGGAAACAAGGGGGAGAGGAAGAAAGTGGGGTAAGTTGAGACCTTATCCAGAATGGTGTGCTCTATCAGTTCAAACTGATATTCTCCACCAAGGTGACACCAATTGTGCTGTAAAATGGGGAAGGTGGTGGATACTGTTCTCTATATAAATTAAGTCTTTTTTAAAGTTTGTATTTCCTTTTTGTGCTAATTTTCTTTATTTCTGCTATTTAAAACATTCCCATAATAACCAGTGGGTTAGATGGCCTCTGAGAGCCAGCATGGTGCAGTGGTTTGAGGATTGGACTATGACCCTGGAGACTAGAGTTCAATTTCTTGCTCAGCCATGGAAACCCATGGAGTGAGCTTGCGTGTGTCACACACTCTCAGCCCCAGAAAAGCCCAGGATAGCCTTAGGGTTGCTGTAAGTCAGAAACAGCTTGAAAGCATACAACAACAGATGCCCCTAAGATGTACCCCAACCTAATATTCTATAATTTGCAGGTCATCTGTAGAGCAATAAAGCCCCACCATCAGCTGCTATTTTCCATATAAATGGGTTGCCAACTGACCCAAACTACCCAGCCTGACATGCTCCTGTGACATTACCATCTTCTGAAACTAGCACGTAATGCTTTTCCTGGCACAGAAGTAAACATGAAGGGAATGCTGTGGGTGTACTGTATCTTGATTTCAGTAATGTGTTTGACAAGGTCCCCCATGATATTCTTGCAAACAGTGTGGGTTAGACAATGCTACTGTTAGGTAGATTTGTAATTGGCTCACCAGCCAAACCCAATGGCTGCTTTTCATTCTGGAAAGAAGTGACTAGTGGGGTGCCATATGACTTGGGTGATGGACTAGACAGCATGCTCATCCAATATGCAGATGACACAAAATTAGAAGGGATAGCTAATACCCCAGAAGACAGGATCAGAATTCAAAATGACCTTGATAGATTAGAGAACTGGGCCAAAGCCAACAAAATGAATTTTAACAGGCAGAAATATAGAGTACTACACTTAGGAAGAAAGAATGAAACCCACAGACATAGGATGGGAGATACCTGGCTTGAAAACAGTACGCGTGAAAGGGATCTAGAAATCTGAACAAGAGTCAGCAGTGTGATGCAGCAGCTGAACAAGAGTCAGCAGTGTGATGCAGCAGCTAAAAAAGTCAATGTGATTGACTAGGCTCCATCAATTGGAGAATAGTGTTAAGATCAACGTAAGTACAAGGAAAGTACCACTCTCTTCTGCTTTGTTTAGACCTCACCTGGTGTACTTTGTCCAGTTCTGCCCCCCACCCACCTGCCATTCAAGAAGGATACTGACAAGCTGGGATGTATCCAGAGGAGGCCGACCAACATGGTGAAAGGCCTAGAAACCATATTCCATGAGGAGCAGCTTAGGGAGCTAAGAATGTTTAGCCTGACAAAAAGAAGATTAAGAGGTGACATGATAGCCATGTTAAATATTTGGAGGAATGTCATGTTGAAGATGGAGCAAGGTTTTCTCCTCCTGCTCCAGAGACACGGAGCAATTGATTCAAACTAGAGGAAAGGAGATTTCATCTAAACATCTGGAAGAACCTTCTGATGGTAAGAGCTATTTGACAGTGGAATATTCTGCCACAGAGTGTGGTGGAATCACCTTCTTTGGAGGCTTTTAAACAGAGGTTGGATGGTCACTTGCTGGGGGTGCTTTGAGTGTGTATTCCTATATGGTAGGGGGTTGGACTCAACGGCCGTTCTGGTCTCTTCCAGCTCCACGATTCCATAATTCTATACATATCTACTCATTAGTGCAGATCAGTTTTCTGCCTGAGGTGCAACTTCAAAGCCTAGTGCAAAAGTTGGCAAGATGGGGAGCAACAGCTGCCCTCCATAGTACTACTTACAGTAGATTCACAGCTAGGAAAAGCTACTTTTAAAAATTACAACCCTCCAAATCTTCCCATCAGTCTATTCACTAGCCATACTTGCTAGTGAATTTTTAGAGCTGTGGTCTAAAAGAGATAACTCTCCCCAGCTCTGAATAGGACTGTTTTGGCTGAGAATATAGGCGGTGCCCTGCTACATCAAATCCTAAGTGTATTTAGTCAAACATCTTGTCTCTCACAATAGTTAGTATGCCCTTGAACCAGTGCATAAAGACAACATACCATCCAACATTCATGGGCCATTTCTGCACTACACTGTTACAATGCTATTATTCCACTTTTAACATCCTGTGGAATTCTGGGCTTTGTAGTTTACTGACACCAAAGAGCTCTCTGGCTGAGAATTCTAAACGCCCCTCTCTAAACTGCAAACCCCAGAATTTAATGGTCAGCAGTTGAATATCAGGAGGCACATATATATTCTAAGCAAAGGTGACACTAAATCTGCTGTAAAAGGGTGGGGAAGGTGACCCTTCCCTCCACCATAATTTACAGATGAATTAATATAACATTTTTTCCAGAATATTAACATCTGTAAACCCACACCATTTTTAATGCTCTTTCTATTTGTTTAGTTACTAAAAACACATTTTATACATTGCAGTGAAAGAAGATGAGTGCATTGCAGTGCAGTGAAACATATTGTTTACCATCAGCCTTTGACATGATAACGGTGCCAACTCAATAATTTTGTGCATATCCCACTTGAAAACAGCAAAACATGCCCAGACCTCAATGATGGTGGCTTTGCAAGGCTTAAAGAAACAAAAATGGAACAACTCGGTTACCAAACTAGCAAAGCCAACAGAAAAGGCATGGATTGCAATTCAGTTCCAAAGAAACCTTTGTTCCTCCAAGGTCATGTTCCCGCTCGCAACCAAGGGCTACTTGCATTTTCAGTCACCTTGAGCCTGCACACAGCATATGGATACCCAAAAATATACCTGTCCAAGTCTTGGTTCAGTCTGGCATAATATGTGCAATCATCACTGAGCTAGACAGGTGCAAATGGGTTTGCATTTTAGTTTGTTTGTCATCACTCACCAAGGGCCCATTCATATTACACAATTATAACACTGTGATTCCACTTTAACTTCCATGGTTCAGAGCCACTGGAATGCTCTGGCTGAGGATTCTAAATGCCTTTTCCCAAACTGCCAGTCTCAGGGTTCCACAGGATGGAACTACAGCCATTTATGAACCATACTGTATAATTCTGTAGCGTGAACAGGCCTCCAGTTGGGCTGATCCACTGACTGGATGTACAAATCCAGTGACAGGGTTGCCATAAACTGGAGTTGAATGCAGATAACAACAAAGAAAGAGAGCCAGTGTGGTCTAGCTATTTGAATGTTTGACTACAACTCTGGAAATCATGATTTGAATCCCCATTCAACCATGGAAACCCAGTTGGTGACATTGAATAAGTCACATACTTTCAGCCTCAGAAGAAGGCAAAGGCAAACACTCTCTGAACAAATGTTGTCAAGAAAAAGTCCTATGATAGGGTCACCTTGGAGTTGCCAGAAGTTGGAAATGACTTGAAGGCACACAACAACAAGAACAACAAACAAATGAGAAACCTCCAAAGGTTTCTGTTATTAACATTTCTGCTCAGGTCTGCCATACTAAGCTTTGGAGCTTCCTTGATTGAGCAGACTCATCTGTAATGGTCTTTTTCTACTGCCTAAAATTTTCTCCAGCATTATAGTCTTTCCCAATGATTCAAATTTCCTTGAGGTATGTCCAAAGTAGAATATTCTTAGTTTAGTCATCTTTACTTCTAACGCAGATTCACACTTGATCTGCTCTAGGACTCATTCATTTGCCTGCAACTGGACAATTTTATGACGCTCTACTTATTTAACTCAGAAGTAATATATCTGAAATACATGTTTTCCGGTTCTTTTTCTCCCTTTTTGCATTATGTCTTTCAGATGGTAATTCTGGGAGCAGAAACCATAACGGTTCATTTAAATCTCCATATTGTTGTCATTGTGAGTCTTCAAGTTGCTTCCGACTTATGGCAACCCTAAGCTGAACCTGTCACAAGGTCTTCTGGGACTGAGAGTGCGTGATGTGCCCAAGATCTACTGGGTTTCAATGGATGGGAGAGAAACTGAACCTTCGTCTCCACTGTCATAGTCCAACGCTCAAATCTCTACATCAACACTGGCTCTAATCTCTGTATAGTACCTAAAAAATGTCAAGATTCTCAACAACAACATCAACAGGAATTCATGGTAACTGAGCTATACCCATACCACATTTTTGCAGTGCCATCTCCCTTCTCCTAGTTTCAAATGGAGAGAGGTTATTTGCTAAGTTAAACATCAATATTGGAAAGAATGCTAAAATAGACAAGGCCAAAGAAGTGTGATTGGATCAGAATCAAAAGGCAAACAAATTAGACACAGATATGGCATAACCTATAAAAGCACTTCAGGTTTCTCCTTCTTTGCCATGAGTCATTCCACATCAATTTGCTATGTGGGGTGGGGGCAGGGTGAGATCCAACCAATGGTTTTTCTTCCCACAGAGTAAAAAGTTTTCTGTGAACTTGTTCACAAGATACTTCACAAGTACAGTGGAAGAGTGATGGGGAGGATAGAAGCGTCAGTCTCATTACACTGTGGGTGATAGGAAGGTAAAGAACATTCACCTATTTTCTCATCCTAGATGATAAAGGGGAAAAAATATTAAAAATATTAAAATCTTTCTTTCATTTTTGCTGGAGTGTCGCCAAAAACATTACTGTTTACATTTTAAAAACAGTATTTTTGCACAGAAAGGTATTTTACAGAAAAGGCATTTTTGAGCAAAAAATATAGGGTTTTACACACACACCAGGAGTGTCCATGAAGTTCCGTCAAAGTCTATCCTCCAGAGCAAATCAGCATAGTTTAGTCCAATCCAGAATGATTCCCAATCAAATTGTGTCAGCCCAAACAAGCAACAGATTAGACAGTGTTGCTCTTAAATGCTCTGTCATATTCACTGGACATTTCAGCATGGGTGAAAAAGATCCAAGGACATTCTTCTCCCTCCTCCCTGCTTCCCATGTGAGATGCAGCGTGGTGTGATGGGAAAGTTCTGGAACAGATTAGAGTGACAGCAAAAGGTTCTCTCCATGGCAAAAGTTTCATGGGCATTTTCTGAACCTTCCAGTTGCAGTGGTTGCTGGGAAGACATGTGTGATGTCACTGGACTTATATCTCCCTGTTTCCCACCTTTCCTATTAGTCTTTAGGTTAGGATCTGCTCACATTAGGCAGAGACTGAAAAGACCTGAAGACTGTGAATGAGTGGGCATTGATTTGTCATTAGCTTGAGAAGGTATTCTTCTGTTCTGGAACTGCTTCTCTATTCATGAGAAGTAGCTTAGAAGCAGGCTTTTCTTCTCAGTCTTCTCAGGATTAAACTGAATGTAACTTTTGAGAATGTAACTCTTCTTGACTGTGTTGATGTATGGTGCAACAGAAGAGGCTTTTCATTCATTCATCACAAACTTAAATACAACTATTCTAGTGCAATAACCACCTGTTTTTGATGGAGCAGGGCTCCCGTTTAAAAGAGCTACTTAAAAAAAAAATCTTCAAGCTTCATCACCATCAGTGCATTGCTGATTTGTCTGAGCCTCAGAGAGGCCCTTTTAATCATTGTAATCTCTCTCATGGAATTGGAATCTGTTTTTCTTCATTCAAAAGTGTAATCACTAATTTTAAAATGCAATCATGAAATAAATTTGGATGGATGGATGGATTTTATCTTATTTATATCCTGCCTTCCCCTTGGGATGAGTATAAAGATAACATTAAAAATTTATTCTTATAAGGAGAACATTGTTGAAGGTTTGGTTACAGTACAAAAGTAAATTGTATGGGAAAATACCACTATGGGTTTCGACACATGAGGCATTTTACAGAAGAGAGAAGCCCCAATTAAATAAATGGATAATTTACAGAGACTTATTAAAAATACAAGGAGAAAATGTAATTTGGAAAAATTAAGAGGAATTGGCTCGGGTGGGTATTATTTCTCATTGGTTACTGCAAAGGCAACTAGAGGAAAGATTTAAAATGGATAAGAAGACACAGGGAATTGAAACAAGAGAGAAGGAATTTGATAAATTGTTAAAACCGGGTTTAGACCATTTGTTAGGTAGAATATATAAACTGTTATTAAATTGGCATTTGGAAGATGAAACAATTAAAGAGAATATGATAGGATGGGCAAAGAATCTGGAACATTTGATCCCGTTACAGAAATGGGAAGATTCATGGAGGGATGTGAAGAAATATTGTATTAATATTAATTTAAAAGAAAATTATTACAAGCTCTTCTATCGTTGGTATTATACACCAGTACAAATTTCTAAAATAAGTAAGAATATAAAAGATACGTGTTGGAAATGTTCAAAGAAAGGGACGTTTTATCATTTATGGTGGTTAAGTGATAAAGCTAAGGAATTTTGGAGAAAGATACATGAATGTATTGTTAATGCACTACAAATTAAATTTCCTAGAAGTCCAGAAATATATTTATTGAATATGTTGGATGATAGATACTTTAAAAAGAATTCACTGAGAAAAATGATGATTTATATGGTAACAGCTGCAAGACTAGTTTTTGCAAAATTATGGAAGTCGAAGGAAATACCTACGGTAGAGGATTGGCTATGGAAATTGTACGATTTATGGGAATTGGATGAACTCACATCATTAATAAATGATAGATCGACAGAGTTGATTACTGAAGAATGGAATTTAGTAAAAACCCTTTGGGAAGCCCAATGGGGAAGGAATAATTAAGAAATTTGTAGAATTGGAGATTCAGAAGTGGAAATTAGAAAATAAACTTTGAAATTACATGAAAGGTAGTGGTATTATTCAATGAATACTGTAGTAAATGTTGGCCAACGACAAGTATTGTATAACTATCCTCAAAGTATGTAGAGGAATAAGGGAAGGAGGGTAAGTAGGTATAAAAAATAAAGTAAGTGTTAGTATTAATAAAAGATAGTATTAAATTGTGTAATGATTTAATTAGATTATGTTTATATTTGAAATTTTTTTCTTTTTTAAATGTACGTAAGATTTATTGTGATGATGGAATTTATGTAACGACAAGACATAATGAATGTTTTATTTATATATTTGTTTTTTTGTTTGTTTTGTTTGTTTTTTAGTAAAATAAAGATAATAAAAAATAAAAAAATATTTATTTATGAACCTGGATTACTGCAAAAATTACAATACCTTGTAAAGTTAGATTGGTGGGTGCATATCGCAGGGCTTTCTCTGTATAGCAGCATCTTGACTGTGGAGCTCCTTACCCAAGGAAATTAGGCTGGCTCTCTCTCTTTGAAGCTTTCAGGAGGCAGCCAAAACACTGCTGTTCCACAGGGCATTCAGTGTTTGAAATTTTAAATGTTTCAAAACTGGGTTCCATGAATGTTTTTAGTCTGCTTTTAGGAGTTTTTAAAGAGTATTTTAATGCATTTTAAAAATATTTTTATCTTTGTATTGTTTTCATTCGTATGTATTTGTACATCACCCTAGGACTCCTTGTGGGTTGGGAAATGGTATAGAAGTACTTCAAATAAATACAGAAAGACACACACAGACATGGGCTTATTTAGTGGTAAAATTGCACAAACTGGCAACAGTTTTCAAAAAAATTTCTTTTTCAATGAAAACAAGACTAAAGGAAAAGATCAGCTCTTTCAAGCTGCTTAATTAAACCGAATGGCTCTGTACACCCTTTTAAGAAGTGGTGTGCTTCCTGTGTGCATGCGCGCACATGCACGCACGCACACACACACACACACACGTACAGAGAAAACACCCCTTAACTTTAAAGCTGGGCTGGCAGTGCTCCTTTGCCATCATGTCAGCTTCAATCGTGAAAGACATCTAACACCCCTGGACGTCAGTTGCCCTCCTGAGGTCTTGCAGACCCAGGGCTGTGGCTTCCTTTATTGAATCAATCCACCTACAGTGCCATCTCCTTCTTTTCCTATGGCCTTCTACTTTGCCAAGCATTATCCTCTTTTCCAGTGAGTCATGTCATCTCATGATACATCTAAGGTATGATAGCCTCAGTTTAGTTACCTTGGCTTCTAGGGAGAGTTCAGACCTGATTTGCTCTACAACCCATTTGTCCTTTTTCACAGTCCATGGTACCAGGAAGAACTCTCTTCCAGCACCACGCTTCAAATGAGATGATCTTCCTCCTGTTGGCTTTCTTCACTGTCCAGCTTTCACATCCATACAGAGAAATCAGAAATACTATGTTTCAATAAGGGAACTTCATGTCTCTGATTTGTCTGTGAGCATGTTGAAAACAAGAGACAAGAGAATTATTAAACTGGGGTGGGGTGACTCATTGCTCTCCAATGAGTTTTTTGAATACTGTGAGGAACTACACTAAACTCTGTCTACTCACCAAAGCAGCTGGAATTCAAACACATACTGACACAACCTTTTCCTGTTGACTGGGGCTCCATTTCATTACCAAGCTAATTTTGCAACTCAAGCTGGCTTTCACAGCTGAACTGGCAACCTGCAGGATATCAGAAGACACGTCAGCCTTGTGTGCCATTGCAACTTAGCTCTGGTCAGTGGGGAGGAAAGTTACATCAGTAATAAGTCTGTTGAAGCCAATAAACCAGAGCAAACTGAGAAGTACTCCCTGACCCCTACTAAGCCTTCCAGGTTCGCTTGTCAATCTGAGCAACTAAGAGACTCATCTCACTGGCTACGGATGACCTCTACCTTGTTTTGCTTTGCCTCTAGCTTGGGCCAGGTCTGCCGCTCATGACAACAGAACTCCTGCCAAGCTATGCTACTGAAAGAAGATCCCCTTAATCCTCCTGCACTAGGGCAAAACATGTTGTTTGAATTGTGGTGCATTTTTGGACTACAATAAGAATTCTAGCAGTTGCATAGGGAAGTGGGGGCAGAGGGGGTGATTTGCCCTGGTGGCAATGTTTTTGGGGCATCCTGGCCCATAGTCACACCCGCGCGCACCCTGTGCACACCCCCACACATCGCAGCCATGCTCCTGCGCACAGTGGCCACACCCCTTGCCCTGTAGCCCCCACCACCACTGAATTCAGTATATTGTGGGGTATAAAAATGCAGTATGTTCAAAGCAGCATTTATGTTTCACAATCAAGTGAAACACCTGGAGCTGGCAAACAGAAGATGGAATAAAATAAATAAAATAAGATGTTGTTGTTTTTGTGTGCCTTCAAGTAATTTTGGACTTGTGGCAACCCTAATGTGAACCTATCCTGGAGTTTTCTGGGGCTGAGAGTGGGTTTCCATGGCCCAGTAGGGAATTGTACCCTGATCTCCAGGGTTGTAGTCCAATGCTCAAACCACTACAATGCACTGCCTCTTAAAATAAAACATATCCTGTACTTAAAACAAGCGAATAGTCATTCTTCAATTAACAAAGCTTCTGACAAAGAAGCTCTTTTTTACAAAATGTTTTTACAGAAGCCCAGCTTCATCACATCCACTTCTATTTCTTGTCCTTTGTCTAGCAGGTTTTTTTTTTATAAAGCATTGACATCAGGAGGACAATGAAAGAGGGCTAGAGAAATACAGATTTTCAATGTCAAGTTGCAGCAGTGTGTCTGCAGTACACAATACAATCATTTAAAGTCTGAGCTGCTCTAGCTGACCTTGCTGTAGCTGTGTATGCCTACTTGTAAGAGGTAAGGTGAACTGCAGCTGCTTCCAGAATCGCTTATTGAGAATGTGTCAAAAACAAAACAGAAAGGGTGAAAAGATTAGCCTGCCTATCAGTTATCCTTGCATGTTGGAAAAGCGTTAGTCCTTAAGTTTGGCCCCCAGAATGGAAATCATAAGAAAAGTGGAGGTTGCTGAAAGAAAAAAAACCCTCATTGTTCTGGAAGATGCATTTTAGAAGTTTTCAAGTGGTCTCTAGACGATTCAAAATGTTTTTGGCATACCTGACCTAGTTGTTTCATTTCACATGTGCATAATATTAATTTTAAATAAATAAATAACACATGCTGTTCTTTTTTGGAGTATTTTCCATATTATTTCTACTTCTGATACCAAAGTTTCTATTAAACACAACTACTTCATTAACTGAGGTATACCTGTCCAGATAAAATAAAAACATACACTGCTTGTATACTGGCTAACCACAGTGTGTTAAAGCAGAAAGGAAGGCATTTCTATTTTTCCCAGATGGGCCCAACCTGCTAATGAGCAAAGCACATCACTTCTGGTTTCCTGTATCATAATTTGCCAAATCCAGCATGAGACATTGTGTCCATGCTCCATTTTTTGTAGACAGGTAAAAGAACACATGGAAAGTTGCTAAACTTTGGGGACATCCTCAGACCTGTGCAGGTATCAATATTGCCAAATATCTACACTGTAAATCCAAAGCGGTGGACATTCTGTAGCAAATACAAATTTGGGGCCCTAAAATATCTCATTGCAGTGCAGCTCTGGAGCTACATCTGCCCCTTTCCCCACCATTTTTACATCCCTTGACCCCTCTAAATTCCCCAGGCTACCTTGGTCTGGGGGAAAAAAGAGTGAATTTCCTTTCCCTAAATTCTCCTCAAACGCAGAATCACTTTTTAAATGGTTTGGAGCTCCCACTTCTGTCACACCCACCAACTGTCTGAATTGGGCAAGGACACTCCCAATTAATCTTGTATTGTGCCACTTTTCCAGCTGCTTTAAAAATGTCCTAGTTTCTCTCTCTACCTCCCACTTCTCCATTTTGTCCTCATTTTCCTTTCAGTGCTGTGAACTGAGTTCAAAGTGCAAAAGTAGTTTGCACTCAATTACTCAGCAGGGAGGCAAAGAGAGGTGAGGAGAGGGGGCACAAAATCTTGCCATTCCCAGTTGACTCTGGCAAAAGCAAACTGCTGCAACCTCTCCAAGCTTGTGTGTTCTGCCTCATTAATACGGTAACTTTCATCATCTTGGCCACATTCACAGGCTGCTTGGCCACATGTGTTCTGGTTTTTATCTGTGAACTATTGAAGGGCATACATTGTTTGACATAAAAAATACCTGCCTGCTTGCCTGCCCCAAAAACTAGATGTAGATTTCTGACCACTTCTATTTATTTGATGGCTTTCTTTTTCATTATGTTTGGCAGCCAATTCACACCTGAAGGCCCTAGAGGCAAAACATTGGTCTCTGGATCCACCACAGTTGCCAGCCCCTGTTGTAGTGCAAGAGGACTGATGGGAGATTCCATGAACACAGCCTGAGATTTACTGCATGCAAAGTATGTTTTCCTGCCTTTTTTCCTCTAGAACAAATTAATGTTTAAGGATGTTGAAAGTTAGGGTTTTCTTCTTATACTCATAAGTATTTAATGCCACAGGTTCCATGCATGTGTATGTATATGTATGCACACGTACACACACACGCACGGACGCACGCGCACACACACCGGTCCCCACATGAGCCCTGAAATCCTCAGGAAAGGCACTTCTTTCAGTCCCACCACCTTCACAGGCACAGCAGGTGGAAACATGAGACACGGACTTCTTGACGGCTTCATCTTGGCTCTGGAAGTCCTTCTCTATGGATGCTGTTTTTTTTCCAGCAGGAAAAGACAGGCTTTGGGAACTCAAGGTTTAAAAGGATAGACTTCTAAGAGGGTGCAGTATTGTTTTAACTAGGGCTGCAGAGTTGGAGTTGGAAGCAATTTTGAATGGAGTTTGAGTCAGTAGAAATGTGCTGATTCTGACTCTGGCTACAGAAGAAAAACTTGTAACATTATAACATATAATGTACTATAAGTACAGGACAGCTAATTATGTTCTGTTAATCTTCATTTTATATATTCCTTCATTTTAAGGTATAGCCTATATTTATCTTAAAACCCTTCATGCCTAGTTTGTTACACATCTACTTTCACAGAATTTTAGGAAAATTTTTGTTCAGAAATTTTCACCAAATAAATGTATTTTATTATATTCTATTAATCTAAGTACAGTCATCCCTTCACATTCGCTAGGGTTAGGGGCACAGGATCCCTGTGAACATGGAAAACCTGTGAATAACTCTAGGCCTCCACACTGTATTTAATACACAAAAAAGTATGATCACCACATTCAACCCACCTTCCTTTGCAGAATCAAGGTTCTTTCACAAGGCAGAAGCGGGTGGCTGGTGGGGCTTACTTCCACCTCCACTGCTGCCCCACATCATTTTTAATAGGGACCTACAAACCTTGTTCACAGTTTCTCTGTCTCATGAGGCTTCCAGTCCCTATTAAAAAAGGGATAGGGAGAAAGCAAAGGTGACAGCAAATAATCTGTGAATAATCAAACCCGCAAAAGTTAAACCCATAAATATGGAGGGCTGACTGTATCCAATGATCTACGTGGTGAGGATGAAATGTCTTGTGCTACATTTTTATCTAAGTAAATTTGTTATTACTAATGATTATACATTTGCTATTTACAAAAGAGTTGCAGTCTGACAGTAAAAAATATAAGTGGACTTGGGAGTCAGAGTTGGAGTCATAGACTCATAGGGTTGGAAGAGACCACAGGGGCCATCCGGTCCAACTTCCATCTATGCAGGACCACACATCAAAGCACTCCCAACAGATGGCCATCTAGCCTCTGTTTAAAAGCTTCCAAAGAAAGACACTCCATCATACTCGGAGACAGCATATTTCACTGCCGAACAGCTCTGACCATCAGGAAGTTCTTCCTGAGGCTCAGGTGGAATCTCCTTTCCTGGAGCTTGAATCCATTACTCCTTGTCCTAGTCTCTGGAGTGGTGGAAAACAAGCCCATTCCCTCCTCGACATGACATCCCTTCAAATATTTAAACATGTCTATCACATCCCCTCTTAACCTTTTCTGCAGACTAAACATACCCAGCTCCCTAAGTCACTCCTCACAGAGCATGGCTTCCACACCCTTCATCATTTTGGTTGCCCTCCTCTGGACATGCTCTAGCTTGTCAATATTCTTCTTGAACTGACGTGCCCAGAACCGGACACAGTATTCCAGATGAGGTCTAACCAAAGCAGAATAGAGTGGTACCTTTACCTCTCTTGATCTAGACACCTATTGATGCAACCAAGAATCACATTGGCTTTCTTGGTTGCCACATCATACTGCTGACTCATGTTCAGCTTGTGGTCCACCAAGACTCCTAGATCCCTTTCACACATACTGTTATCCAGCCACGTGTCCCCCATCCTATATTTGTGCATTCCATTTTTTCTGTCTACATTTCTCTCTGTTGAAATTCATTTTGTCAGCTTTGGTCCAGCTCTCCAATCTGTTAAAGTTGGTTGAATTTTGCTCCTGTCCTCCAGCATATTAGCAACCCCTCCCAATTTGGTATCATCTGCAAATTTGATCAGTACGCCCTCTACTTCGTCATCCAAGTCATTGATGAAGATGTTGAATAGCACTGGGCCCAGACAGAACCCTGTGGCACTCCACTTGTCACTTCTCTCTAGGATGAACATCCTTTGGCCCTATACTTCTCTCTTGGCCCTCTTCTTCCTTGGGTGTGAGGGGGCATCAGGAAACGGTTTGTGGTGCTGAGAAATCTGGCTGCAAGCCATCCTTAGTGTGCCAGGCAGCAGCTGGTGGAGGAGGAAGAGAACCAGAGACGAACTTTTAAAGGGCTGTGTGGCCTGATCAGAGCCATTGAGGGGGAAGTTTCTCTTGCAAAGAACTGCCTGAGGTGGGGAGGGGCGGGGGTTAAAGCAACTTCCAAATAATCAAATCCATGGAAGTTAAGCCTGCCAAAGTGGAGGGCCAACTGTAAGCATCATCAATCATCATCCTCCTCCTCCTCCCCCTCCTCCTTGAGACTACCTATTTCTATTGATTTTACTAGCTCACATCTAGCAGCAATCTAAGAAATATCTTTTCTGCCTTGCTATCAAACATCTGCCTCAATACTCTAAATGCACCAGATCCTGTCTAATCTTGGAAGTTAAGCAGGGTCAGCCCTAGTTAGTACCTGGATGGGAGACTGCCAACAAATACCAGGTGCTGTAGGCTGTATTTCAGAGGAAGGAACTGGCAAGCTACCTTTGGATACTCCTTGCCTAAGAAAACCCTATGAAATTCATGCAGTCAACATAAGTTGATAGGCCATTCGAAGGCACATACACACACATCAAACATCACTCTTACTAGATGTTAGCAGCACTCCACCAACTTTACAGCTCTGGGGATTCTCACTTCATTTACAATGGCATGGAAGCTACAGGGACATGATTAATGCTGAAGGGTTTACAACCCCCCCTCCGTAGATCATGGTGTAAAAAAAACAGTACACTACCAATTCCTCTCTAATGCTCCTTTGGTAATCTAGAATGGGTAATCAGATGTTGGAACAACCAGGGAACAAGTTGTCCTGATTATGCTGTTTTGGTTTTTGCTTGCCAGATTAGAAAGGGACAAAGGTAAGAAGTCATGAAGAGATACTGAACAATGTCAGTTGTTAGTGAAAGATGGGCCTCTGAACACATCGTTCTAATTTACAGACAGAACTCTTCCAGCATTCTGTACCCAACGCAACACACACACACACACACGTGCGCGCGCAGACATACACTGTACTTAGTTACATATTTTTTTGTCTTCACAATGGACAAAATCAAAAGGAGGAGGTTTTATGAACAGTTTGACAATTTTTTCACGTATGATTGTGAGAACCAGCACGGTGTAGTGGTTTGAGTGCTGGACTATAACTCTGGAGACCTTGCTCAGCCATGGAAAATCACTGGGTGACCCTGGGCCAGTCACACTTTCTCAGCCCCAGAGGAAGACAAGGGCAAATCTCCTCTAAAGAAATCTTGCCAAGAAAACTCTGTGATAAACTATAAATCAAAAATCAAATCAAAAATGACTTGAATGCAAATATAAACAACATTAAGATATCTCAGGATGAATACTTCTGTTCAAGATTAAAAGAGACAACTGTGAGTGAGCTGAGGAAGCATGCTCAACATTATTTACCCACACAAGGGCTGAGATCTTATATTTGCATGCAGATCTGCACGTGGATGTTTAGTTCTGTGTTTTCTTACCACCAGGCAAATCTCTTGCCCCAGGGAGGGGACTCTGTTGCTGTCACTTACAAAGGGAGCGGAGGAAGGACACAGGTGCTTCAGGCAATGGAGAAGCAGGGTCAAGGGAAGAAATGAGTATCAATGAGTAGATCCATCCTTTCCTCTTCTTCCTCCAAAGCCCAGAGCAACAGGATTTGCTATTCGATAGACTGATGATTTGCTATATTATATAAATGTTAGTTAATATTTCATTTTAGTAGACCTGATTATGGTCATTTGGAGATTTAAAAATTACTTTTAAAGTAATTAGTTACAGCTTCAGCAAGTGTAGCTAGTAGTTAATTGATACCAAAAGCACAATTTTAAGTAACTATTTACTTTCCATTCCCTGAATCAGCTAATTATAGTTTTTACTTTAAAAATCTGAACATTTTTCATTCACCTGTAAAGGCATAGCTAAAACCAGTAAGTGAAACAGCTGATATTCTTCTTCTACCATTTAGTGAGGCCATAGTCCCAAAATAATAAAAGTAACTAAAAAGTTAAGTTATGCCACAAAATGAGAAAAGATGGCCCTTTTATAGTTACAATTGCAATATATGGCAGTTACTCCTTTGCTGTTGGAAAAAAGGCATTAATTGCAAACAAGTAATTTGTAGTAATTAGCTACTTCCAAGCTCTGGCCATCATAGGAACAGACTTCAAATTTCGCCAGGTTCTTCTGACTCCTAGACTCTTTCCAGGCAAAGGTCTAGTGTATTTTGGTGTTATGCAAATGTTTCCTTTTTTGCCAATCCATTTTTGCAACAATTACATCTGGAGTAGGGGGTAAAAAAATGGAAAAGGGGCAGACTTGGCACAAAAACAGCAGCACTGCAGTAGGCCAAATGGTTGCCAGTAGGCCAGACTGATATGTGCGGCATTTGTTCCATTGTTAGAAAGCTGTTGTCTAAAGGGCAAGCAGTGACTTTCGCATCCACTTATATATGCACATAGACTGAAGGCCTGACTTTCAAAACCACGACATAACTATAACACGTTCTGAAGTCAGTAGTAGCACATTGGCATTAGCATGGGCAAAAGTCACTTCAGTGGCTTTTATAATCCATGGTATGCCATGGATTATAATATTCTTACCTGTGTCCTGTGCAAACAAAGTGAAACATCAGTATGGCAAAACAGGAATCAGCAACATGAGTGAGGGGCATTTTCTAGGGCAATTGTTTTCAATTCTTAGTCCACCAAAGATCACAGCCCCCACCAGCATGGTGTCTGGGAGCTGAAGTCCCAAACATCTAGAAGGCCAAAGGCTGAGCACCCCTACTGTCTGTGTGCATATGTGTCTTCAACTTGACTTCATGTTGACTTACTGCAACCCCATTAGCTTTTTCTTAGGAGAGGAGTACCCAGAGGTGGTTTTGCCAGTTCCTTCCTTTGAAATAAAGCCTACAGCACCTGATATTCATTGATAGTTTTCCATCCAAGTACTAATCAGGGCTGTTCCCTGCTTAGCTTCCAAGATCAGACAGGAACTGGTGCCTTTACGGTACAGCAGATCACTGCTCTAGGGGGATAAAGTCTCCCAGGATTCTGGAATTTTTCCAAGTCCTAAAGGACTAAATGAAAGAGGCTAGGCTTTGTTTCAGAGGAACCACTTTAGGATTTGTTAGCGCTCAGCCCAAATAATCTGCTCTCCCAAGCAGCCAGATCTCATGATTCCCAACTCAAGTTACTATGATCAGTTCTAGCAGGATAACATAAGCAACCCAAACAGCTGCCTGGGGGCAGCAATGATTTTGAAAGGTATAAATAAAGCCATGTGATGCCTCAGAATGCAGAGAATGCAAGAGCAGTGTATCATCAGCACTCTGCATGTCATAGCTAGAAGGCAAATTTTAATAAGCAAGGGCAGAAAGTTTAAGGACCCGTGGATTTATTTTTTGAAGGCCATTTTGACTCTTGTGTCATCACAACAATACTAAATGTTAAGATATGAAATGTTGGCTTTTTAAAAACAAAAGTTAGTATTTAGCTTTTAATCTGTATACTACCTCCAAAAAGGAATGCGAGGATCTGGATGGAGAGTGCAAATTGATATATTAAGGAGTTAATACCTATTTCTCAAAAACAAAAGCATATCCTCAGTGTGCACACTGTCATTCTTAACGAGGATGAAGCCTCACAGAAGCACAAGCATCTATGGCAACTGAAATCTCAGAAGATCCTCTTCCTACTGGGAGTTCTCATTTTGCATAAACAAATCATGAACAAGGAAAACATTTCTTATAAAAAGCCTGAAAGCAATACTGCTTAAGAGATGTACTTCCCGGAAGGTGAAGGGATTCCTTGGCAAAGGTAGGACTCCACAGCTTTCATTGCCCCTAACGATGTTAAGTGAGAGATGAGGGGAATGTAGTCCAACACATCTGGGAGGCTTGGAAAGGTTGGAAATGATTGCTCTACAAATAGAGTGGGCCCTTGGGACCCCTAAATATGACTCAGACTCCTTCTAAAAGGTTTTTAAAAATTGGGGTGATTTTGGGGTGATTTCCTACCCCAAACTGGGCCAACACCACCTACCCACCCACAATCACAAAGACCTCCCAACTCATGTAAAAGAAAGACTGGGTGAAAATTGGCCAAAATGGCAGCAAGAAGTGATGTTAGGTCATGTCTGAAGCAGACTTGTGCTGCGGGGAAGGGGTAACGGCCCCTGCTCCCTATAGATGCCCACCCCTGCTCTACATGTTGTATGTGCAGAAATGTCATGTCCAGCTTATCTCTGTAATCCTCAGCATCAGTTGGAGTATCTTACACACTCTTCATACGAAATGGCAGCTTTTCAAGTATTGGTCCCCTTCAGGCCCATCCACCACTGGGACATGGGAACATCCCATGTATCATGAGGATACACTTGCAACAGTGCCATGTGCTATCGTTATGCAAGACACACCACAAGGAGCTCATGTGTGAAAAGCCCTCAGGATCCAGCCCCCAGTTTCATGTGCATTTAAAGCATATTCATGCATGTGTATGTACACCTAATACTCCTTTGCCTGAAAATGGTGTGAGCTTAGGTGCTGCCATGACTACAAAAATAGTCCTTGGATTTAACCAAAAACATTTAGCCACTTAGCTGATAATATAAATATTGCATAATAGAGATCATGCGGGGGGGGGGGAACTGTGACGAAAGAATTCTGTAAGTAGCAAGAGATAAAATAGCTTTTGTTTTCCTGAAATGTAGGAGAGATTTGGGTTAAAATCATGTTCTTATCTCCACTGAATTCTTCAGTAGTGCCTTCAGAATGTCCCTAGGAGTCAGTGTGGATCACTGGTCATATGGTATATAATGTGACTTCAGAAACCCGTATTTAAGTACCCAGTGAGACATGCAGCTCTTGGAAAACCACTCTTTTCAGCTTGAGGATAGAAGTGGAGCAGAAGAAAATTGTGGAACATAATTAACAACAACAACAACAACAACAACAATGAAACAATGGTTAAATTGGCAGCCAAGAGACAACCCCTCTGTCTTTGTTCCAGCTGCCATTGCTCTGATCTCTGACAGGGAGCAGTGTAGGTAGGCACAGCTCCATTGTGCCTTTGCCCAGGCACTGGTGAGAGACCTCCTATTCATTCCAATTGCTTTTGCTCTGGCCTCTGAGTGGCAGAAGAGCAGCCAGGCACATCTCCATAACGCCTTGGCACAGTGGCTGGTGAGAGGCCCTGCTTCCATGTTCCAAGTGCCACTGCTCTAGTCTCTGAGGGAGAGAAGAGCAGCTTGTATTACTGGCCTTAGTCCCCTTCTCCCTGCCATTTCCTTTTCTTTCTGTGTTCTAGCTTATTTAGATTGTAAACCAGAGGACAAGAAACAGTCAAATTAATGCTTTATAAACCACCCTGAGAACCTTTTTTGGCTGAAGGGCAGGGTTTTAATACTCTAAACAAATAAACAAAAGATAAGTTTATAAAAACCACAACAAATGTTCAATCAATATATCAGTTCATAATTGGCATAAAGAAATCCCTCATGGTTTTAGGTTTAGGACTAGTGGTGGCTGGTAGCTGCCATGTCAGTGGGGCAATGAATCTACTCCAAAGTGCTGAGTCCAGTTTGATAATAGATTTCAGCACCTTGGAAAGCTCCTTTCAAGTTTGGACTAAAACTCAAGTAGATTCACCATCCCAATGACAGATGGATGCCACCAGTTGCCCCTGCTTAGGGCGGTTGTCCATCAACAATGGCTGTACATAAGTCATGATTCTGGTTTTGTCTAGACTCATGGTGAATGAGTCATGGCACCCAGTCTGTTTGCTTTTTGCTCCTCTTGCACAAATAGATAAACCAACCAGAAAGGGATGACAGCCTTGTTGCTGTCATGCCACCCTAGCTTGTTGGAGAGCAACAAACCAGGTTCTGACAAACAGGCTGGTTGCACTAGGATGTAGTCATTTCCTTTTTGCGTGGAATTTACAGCATAAGACTGAATTCATAAATTAAAATATCTAGTCCAATATCTTAGGATTTATTCTTCTCTGACACACATCTAGAACAGATGAGGCCAGACCAAAATGTTTTGCTGCTTGAGGCAAGAAGCAAGCAACGCTTCCATTCTCCCCCATTCCACATACCTAAGCTGACAGAACTGGTCAGAAAATCACAGGACAAACATAAAGTCCAAAAAGTAATTTTCGAAATTCTACCTGATAAGTGAGAGACCCTTTTAGCTTGAGGTTCCAGAAACTGAGCCTGAGACCTCTGAAACCATTGCGTGTCTCTACCACTGAACTACTGATGCCTGCTACCCACAAGCTGCCATAGAAGGAACAACTTTATATTACATATTCAGAGTTATCATATAACAGTAAAATGATGTAGGAAATGGAGGAAAGGTGGGGGTGCAACTAGGATCCAAATTTCATCATGCATAATGAAGGCAAGGCAAGAGCAGCTTCCTTTCTTGTTCATGCCTGGGGACCCAGCCACAAGAAGAGAAGGATAGAGCTAGGCCCCAAAGACTCACAGCATTACTTGAAGATCCCTGGGGAAATTCCCCTTGGGAGGAACAGAAACCTGAAAACAACAGAGTTGCTCCTTATTGTTGGGAACAAGTGACACAAAGGATTATTAAAATGTCGCTGCCATGACATCTTTGAAAGTACAGCCAGTCTGGTTTTAAGGCTCTGCTGCTTAAATGAAAGTGCTATTGTTGTGTGCCTTCAAGGTGTTTCTGACTTGTAGTGACCTCAAGGTTGGGAAGGGTTTCCTTGGCAAGACTGGTTCCGAGGGAGGTTGCCATTGTTTTCTTCTGAGGCTGTGAGACTGTGATTTGCTTAATGGCACTTCGTGGGTATCCATGGCTGAGTGGGCTTTTGAATGCTGGTCCCCAGAGCTGTAGTCCAACACTCCAACCACTACACCATGTTGTCTTTTGGCCATTGCCAAAAAGGAGGATGAAAGAAGACAAGAGATACATGCACGCGCTGATTTATGTGTCCTATTTAAGGAATAAAAATTGTTATCTAATGAATCAAAATATAGTAGATTCCATCACAATAGGAAAAGGTTGTGACCAGGTGATGTCGTATGCCTGCTGTTCAGTCTGCCATTGAGCTGCTAATTCTAGATAAAGAAAGTAATCTATTGTCTTTTGTCCTATAGCCTTTTCATTTAAAGACCAGTCCTTCCAACAGAACGCTGGGCATGCTGGCTGACTCTTTGCAGAGAAGAATCCCCCGCAAATCTAGAGACCCAAGTTTCTGAGGGATGGCAATAAATGATGCCTTCAAATAGAAGACTGTCTTCTATAAAGCAGGATGCAAAGCTGACAGCCTGAATCCAATGTGTATTCAGAACTGTTGCTATTCAGTGGCTGAGCAACCAAGTGCTCAACTCAAGTTTGACCTCAGTGGCCTAAATACCCAAAGGCACCAGCTGCTATATGACCTTGGAAGCTAACCGCGGTCAGCCCTGGTTGGTACATGGATGGGAAACTACCAATAAATACCAGGTGCTGTAGGCTCAGTTTCAGAGGAAGGAACTGGCAAAACCACCTCTTCCCTATGAAATTCATGGTGTTGTCATAAATCAACAGATGCCTTGATGGCACACACCCACACATCAATTCGCTAGAGAGGCATAGGAGAGCCGCTCTCAGTTTGAATACCTCACACTTGCCTACAAAATGGGAAGCACAAAGTGGTCTATCTTAAAAGAGATACTCTAAAGATTAGTGAGATATTGCAAACCAAGTACCTTATGAACAATCTTGGAGTAACTCCAGTTGAAAGAAGAAGAAGAAGAAGAAGAAGAAGAAGAAGTCGTCATCATCATCGTCTCTGGAAGTACCACGTTTTGTTCCTGTATGAATTTATTTTATTTTTGAGATCCACATGAAGTTTTTTTCATCCCAAAGTATTTTCTGGGAGCTCCAGGCATTACCAAAGTCTTTTCATAGAATCATAAAGTTTGAAGAGGCCATGATGGCCATAGAGTCCAACCCCCTGCCATAGAAAAAAGGACAACAGATGACTTTTATTCCTCCAATTGGTTAAATTAACTCAGTGCTTTCCAAAATGAAATGTGTCTGTATTAATTTGTTTGTAGTATCTCAGAAAGAGTAAAGATGGTTGCCACCACATAAACACAGCTATTGCAGGACACAGATTCAACAGAGATCAAGAAGAATGTTAGCACTGAAACAAAATGATCATAATGCTTAACAAAATGATCATAATGCTTAATATTGCTACAGCAGTTTGATTATAACTCCTGAACAATAATTCTAAAAGGGTCAGTGGATATAGGTGAAAATAAGTTTTTGAGATGTTGCATGAAATTGGATATGACACATGATCAATGGATGAAGGAAAGGAAAGGACACAAGGGGAAGACAGGAGAGTAACTTGGCATACCTCCGGAAACAGGCTGGATGCATTTTATGAATATGCAGGTATAAGTGAAAACAAAAAGAACCAAAAACATTTGAGACCTCCAGAAACTTCTTTCCTATCTGGACTTACCTTTAGCACTCTATAAATGCTAAGGTTTTTTGTTTTTGTTTTTTTGGTCAAAAGCCCCACCTATTATTTACATATTTATATTCCTCTTTTCTTGCATCATTAGAGCTGTGGAAAAGAGCCTGATCAAGCACTGATCAGATCTAGAGAACCACTTAGCATGGTTTCTGAACCATGTTCCATCAGACCACAACTACACAAACTACAAAATATTAGTGACCAAACAAAGCAGTAACAGGCATCTGGAAACAGCTCATCTGTCATCTCACTGGATAAATAAACACTGGATCAAACAATAATATGACTTTATACTGGAACACATGAGTTTGCTTGATTTAAAGAGAAGCACGGAAAAGTTCTTGTATTGTCCCCAGGAAACTTTCTGATCAAATTCATTTTTCCTACTGCTTTGACAGGCAAGATTTTTTTTCAACATAAAGAGATAACACAAGATGTTACCATAGCTACCCTGAGAGGAAAAAAATATTGTGTTTTGGTTAATAAAGCTTGTTATCGAATCAAGCACAAATTTCTTTTCTTCTTTTTCACAGGATTGTAAACTTTGCTCTGCAAGAATAAATGTTCTTCCCACATTCATGATTATGCGGTTAGCTGTTTTGCTCTGCTTGTTCTGTCCTCCTGCTTCAGAGACCAAACAAATACAGGACTGCTTAGGTGTGTTTTAGTTTCTTTCTCTGGCAGTTCATTGCTGCAATAACAATAATAGTAATATTTTGACTACTGTTTGAACAAGTTGTATGCGTAGTCTACTTCTGTTCTGAAAGAATAGATGTGCAAAAATTTGAGATGAAAGCATTCTCTGCATCTTTCAATGTATAGCAACTCTTTTTCTTCAAGAATAATGGTGTCTTATGGCTCCTTAAAGACCAACATATTTATTGTGGCGCATAAGCCTTTCTCCACTACAGTCCACTTCATCAGATGCATGAAGTGTTATCCAGTAATGATACATACACATACAATACATATACATGCTTAGGGGACTTTAGATAGTGAGGTCAGAGGTTAGTTTCAATTACCACAACATCATGTCTTCTTCCTCTGTGTTTACTTTCAGATATTATGGGTAAAATATGTATTCTCTCTTTCTCTTTCTATATATGAATACAAATCTATCTCGTATTTCCATCATTTCACAAATGAAAAGTGGCCAAGCAACGTCTGAGTGTGGCCAAGATGGCAATAATTATTAAAGAGGAAGACTGTACAAGCTAGGAGAAGCTGCAACAGATCGATTTTGCTTGAGCCTACTGGGAAATGCAAGATTCCTCCTTCTCCTCCTATCTTTTCTCCACTGCTGAGTTAATTCCCTGCAAACTACTTTTGCACTTTGAACTCAATGTGCAGCAACTGAATTAAGCAGAGGGCAACGGAGGACAGGGGGAGCAAAAGATGGAAACCAGGACATTTTAGAAGTACAGGGGGCCCTTCTTTTGCAGGGGTTAGGGGAGCAAAACCCCTGCAAAAGTGGAAAAATAAAATGAATAAAAATTGTGAACATTATTTTTTTTTTACCTTAGAGAATACTTTTTAGGAATCTCTAGATCCTTCACCGTGACTCTGTGGTCAACTTCTGGAGGAAGCCTAGAAATTCCTAGGGAGAACATATTAATCAAATATCAAATCATCACATTCACAAAATGGAAACCAGTGAATATGGAATGCTGACATTACATGAAACAAGAGGGACAGCAGAGGATTAACTGGGGTTGTCTATGCCTAAATCTGGACCACTGGAATGTATGCTGTCTGCCTATCTATCTATCTATCTATCTTATGAGCATCCTATGTATTTATCAATTGATCTAGCTACCTATTAAACTCCTACCATGCTCTCAAAACTGGAAATCATGGCAGCTCAGAACAGAATTACAAACAGGAACAGATTTAAAAAGATATAATATTTTTTTAAAAATCTGAATTCAACGCAAATCAAAATACATCATTTCTTCAAAAAGGAGAGCACCTACCCAGCCCAGTGAAATACATAGGTCTTTTCCAGCAAGTGAAATGAGAGCACAGAAGAACGAGCCTTGTCTCCCTAGGAAGGAAGTTCCATAGCCTTGGCCATATAAGCTATGAGCAAGATACCAATTTATATACCAGGAGTTTTCTGGTCATTTTCAATATGGTACAGCCACATCTCAACCCATACTGTCTAATGTCCAAGTGCCATTTATGGACAGATTAGCAATAGCAGTTAACATTTCTATACCGCTTATCAGTGCTAAGCACTCCCTAAGCAGTTTACAATGTGTTTAGCTAACTGCCCCGAACAAGCTGGGTACTCATTTTACTCATCTATGGAAGGATGGAAGGCTGTGTCAACCTGGAGCCCTGAAGGATTGAACTCACAACATTGTGTATGCAGTACCAGCATTTAACTACTACACCACCACATTATTTTTTTCTAACAACAAAACGGTGCTATGGAAAAGAGTGCCCCCTACCACTGGTCATGCACACACTATGGCCATTGGATTTTTTTTATATATATATTTGAGAGATTCAGTTTCTCTGTCATCTCAGATGCTAGGGCATTATGAAGATTGCTGGTATTGCTTCTATGGATAATGTTTGGTACATACAATTGATTGGCTGAAGTCAGTAAAGAACACACATGTGGGAATCAGCCCAGTGCACAAAAATCAGTGCTGGATTGGTGCCAGTCTAGTGCTGGTCTCTGATCCATTGGCTGTTGGGTCTCTGGCAAATTCCCAAGTTAGAAAAAAACAACTGTACCCGATGGGCACAAATACAATGCTGGTCCCTGGCACAATGGGAGAAAATCATGCCCAGTCCCCCACTTCAGACAGCCCAAGAAGCACTGTGCTAAATCATTGAGCAATAAGGTGATCAGTCCACATACTCAATCATAAGGCTCTACTCAGGCTCAAGTTAGTTCATTTCAGGCTCCGATTAAATTTCTATTCCTCTGAACTCAGGTATCCTTTCAAGTCTACCAGGCCTTCCATCCACCATCTCCTCAGTCCCCTCAGCTCCACTTACCAGCAGCACTCCAACTGCAGCAAACCACAAGGAAAGAGAAAGCACCATCCCTTTATCGAGTTTCACGAGGCCTAAGTAAGGCCCTGCAGAAATCTTTGGGAATTTTTTTTCACAGTCTGCCACAGTCAAAAGGGAGAAGTGAAGAAGGATTTCGTTGATAAGAGTGAACAGGAAGAAGACAGGGGGTGATAAATTAAAATTGGCTCAGAAAGAAGCCAAGACATTTTGCAATTTGCTTATGTCAGGGGGATAGCTGGTTATTTCCAATTCAACTCATGCATAATTGATTACTGTTTTCAAGCTTCTCCCCAAATGCATAAAATTTACTGTTGGATATGCACATTGATTAAAACAAAATAATAAAATTGTTGGTTCTTATGTTAGAATTACTGATACTATTTTAACGCCTTTACTTGGCTTTTTTCTTTTCCCCTAAATAGCCTCTGAAAGCTACGTAAAACTCATAGCAAGTTCATTGCCCACTGGCATGGGAGTCAACAGCCACCACTCCTCCTTACACTTTTTTAAAAACTAGCACATATGACTGTTGGCATTGACCAGGATTTTATTTTCTCATAGATAATACTTGTTAGAAATACCTTAGGAATTACCTTATCTTAGGAATTAGATGCAGTTGAAATACAATGGATTTGAGATCCTGTGTCTCTAATTCCCCAAACTGTGTTGTCTAGTACCTATAACTTTTGACCATATTCCCCAATCCAATCTGTATTCAGAATTGTTAACACAGAGAGGTTGGTTTCTTCAGGGAATACACTGGCCTTCTCCTTGCTGCTAGGCCTTGTCTCCATAGCAACCAGCCTGAGGCCCAAGAGCTCTCCGTGGCTGAGGATTGTAAAGGCCTCTCCCTAAACTGTAAACCCCAGGATTCCACAGAATCTTTGCAGGCAGCCAATCCTATGAGGTCTGCTCACCTGACACAGCAATCATGTGAGGTCTTTGCTTGCCCGACACAGACAAATTCACAAACAAACTCACAAACTTTGACTTTTATATATTAGATAAGGAATTTATTGTCTCTGTTCATCATAATGTTGAATTCCTGTAATTTAGTCCATTGCTTGTTATGTTGCCCCTTTTTTAGTTATCAAAAAAAAGAAAGCATGAAACTTGAAAAATCTCACTCAAAATGCCTCTAACAGTGGCTCGAAAAGTGAAAGTTACTTTCCCCTGCAATAGGGTTCTTCCCATCCATCATGTTACTTTTGAAATGTAACACCTTCATGCCTTCATCTCTCCCCTAAAGGTATAGCATTGCTTCCATGCTATACTTAAGGCCAATGTAAAAGACCTGGATTCAAATTACCAGTTCTTATATTTACTTAGCACTTCTCCATTCTTTATTTGTTATTCATTCAAAAAACATATAACATTAGATCTCTTTTAATGCTTATGTATTAGCAGAATTTAAGATACTGGGACTACTCAAAAAAGCTGTTCATTTATTATTGAATAGAGACTGTATTTCATTCCTTCTCTTTTTAAAGAAAAGTCTTGCCCTTTGTTTTATATTTGCAGAAAAACTGAAATACATTTGAACCACGCTAAATAAAAATACAATTTGCAAAGGAAGTATAAGGCAGGTATTTGAAAATATTTCCCTTGGGTTCTGTTAAGAGAGAATTACCACTGCCTTGTTTCTGAGTAAAAAAAGAAATCCCAGGAAAAGATAACAAAATGTGTTTAAAAGCAAAAGCAAATGACACACAAAACACACACAATACCAGAGCTGGAGAAAGAGAACTCCATTTAGTGTTCAAAACTGTTAATTTAATCCCGGCGGTGAGCAGACATCTAACAGTTCAGTACTGAACAACTACTGTATTTATTTAACTACGCTGAACTTAACCACAAATCCTGTCTTCTGAACACATCCGGTTTACTAAACCTCCATGCAATGAAAACTCAGCAGAGGGTGGGGGGATACCCCTCCCCCCAAAAACAGGAAATTTGATGACATTGTTCAGTGAACAGATGTCAGCATCAAGTAACATACTGAGTAAACAGCTTCTTGACAGCAACAGACCAGAACTATGGTTACAAATGAGGCTGATCTTTGCATGAAAATCAGACTCTAGACTAGCTTTCCCCAAACCTGGTACCCTCCACATGTGGAAGCCATGATGTCTAGGGATGATGGTAGTTGCAGACCAACAAATCTGGAGTATACTAGATTGGGAGAAGCCACAGATCAGTTTTCATAGCATGGCAAAATGGTATTATTTAGTCACAAGAAAAAGAGATGTAAGCAGTTTTACCTGGTGCTATTCCTTATAATGCAAGATTTTTATGCTTTCCAAAAGAGGCTGGGATATAATCTGGAAGAACTATCATGACATATTCACAACTACTAGGTTAATAACAATAACAACAGCAATAACAACAACAGTATGTAGTAAAAGGGCACAGTTTCTTTTCCTGTTTCTGGACCATCTGTGAGTATGACAGAAAAGCAATGGATACTTTTAAAAGGAATACATGTATGCAGAGGAAGTGGACCATAGAAACTTGCTGGAGGACCTAGAGTCTCCTAGAAATAACTTATTTTTTTCTGTGATGGGGCAAATGAACAGGCTGCTTACCTGTAGCTCTGGTTCTTCAAGTGGCAAGGTAAGTTAAGTTAAGTTCAGTTACAAGTGATGCAGCGAGCTGAACGTAGAAGGCCAGAGCACACCTGACATCAAGGCAGTGGAGGTTACATTCAAAGTCCAACATGGGATTCTGTATGAAGGTAGGCAAGACAATGTCTTGATTGTGGTGAAATGATGATGCTATCTTAGGGAGAAAGGAAATGTCCAGACAGAAGATCACCTTTTCTTTATTAAAGTGGAGGCAAGGTGGGCCCAGTCTAAAAGTGGAGAATTCACCAGCTCTCTTCTCAGGGTAATGGAGATCAGGAAGGCCGTCTTCCAAGAAATGAGTCTGAGGTCACATGTGGCCATGGGCTCGAAAGACCTCTTGGAGAATTGAGAGAGAAACAAAGGTAGGATCCATGCAGGGACTGAAGTGAGGGTTGGCGGAAGGAGACAGTTTTAGCCTTGTAGAAACTGCTTGACTAGTGGATCCAAGAAGCAAGAGGCTTGACCCTGCTGCTGAAGATGCCATGAGATCGCCAAAAGTTAGCATTTGATGGAAGAAAGCGATAGGCCTTTGGCTGAAAGAGAACTGAGGAAGGTGAGGACCTCAATGGTACCGAAAGCTTTGATGTAGAAATGACTCTCCTGAAGGAATTGACAGAATTTCGACCACTTTTAAGCATAAGGTCGTCTAGTGGAAGGCTTATGAGCAGCTTGGATTTTCAGTTGGACAGAATGAGGAAGAGTGGCCAGTCAGTAGGTTCTATGCTGTCAACCTGAGGGATTGGATATTGGGATGACTGATGGTACAACTGTGGGTGGTGAGGAGGTTCGGCTTGTACAGAAACTTCTGATACTACCTCGACAGAGTGCCATTAGGGGAGTGAACCACAGCTGCCCTTTCGTGATCAATGGGAATGGAGGAAAAATGTACATGATGGGTTCTATCCAAGCATACAGAAAGGCATCCTCTAGTGATCCCTCAACTGCCTTGTTTCTGGAGCAATACAGGGGCACTGGTTGTTGAGTTGGGATGTGAACGTTTGGGCGGGTTTGAAGATGTCTTTCAGGAGACCCATGTGTAGTTTCCGCTTGTGACAGGACAGTGGAGTACGACTGAGGGCGTCCACCAGGGAGTTGTCCTTGCTGGGCAGATGGAATGTAGACACCATTCCCAAAGGTTGATGGTGATATGAGACCAGGTTCCTCCTTGCTTATTGATATAATATATGATCATAATGTTCTTGGTCTGAACCATTTTTCCTCAAGATGGTAACTGAATGCCCAAAGGGCTTAGAGGACAGCCAAGAGTTCGAGAGTGTTGATGTGGAGATGCTTCTCAGATCTTGACTACCGACCCCAATCATCAGATCTTGAAAGTGGGCACCCCAGCCCTCCATCGAAGCGTCTGTTGTGACTGCTACTGAGGGTGGTTGAGGGAGGAAGGGAATTGCAAGAACACTGGCAAGATCTTTTCACCATGCCAGACACTGAAGGACAGGACGTGGTACAATGACAAACTTTGAGGATCAGTGTCAAAGGGGATCAAAGTTGGAGAGGAACTATGACTTCAACGGATACATTTTTAACTTGGCAAACGGAGTGACGAATGTTGTGGACACCATTAGGCTGAGAACAAGCTGTATGAACCTCGCTTTGACCTGACGGTGGGTACACAACCAGCAGATGGTCCAGAGCATAGTCTGCCATCTGTCTGGAGGAAGGAATGCCTGTTGACGTTACAAGTCTAGGAGAACACCAACGAATATGATCTACTAGCGAGGGGACTTTTGAAAATTGATGACAAGACTGAGAGATCAAAGGAGAGGCATGGTGTTGTCAAGGTTGTTGAGAAAGCTAAAGTTGAGATGGGGCAATGAAAAGCCAATCGTTGATATAAGGAAAAAGGATGATACCCCATTGTCACAAAGGAGCTGCAACCACTACCATGCACTTCATAAAACTCTCAGTGCTGTGCTGAGGCTGAAAGAGAGAACTCGAAACTGGTATGCCTTGTGACACACAATGAAGGTCAGGAATCATATGTGGGTATGCCTGATTGATATGTAAAAGTAGGCATCTTTCAGATCTAATGTGGTGAACCAGTCTCCCTTCTGTAGCAGCAGCAGTATGGACAAGAGTATTACCATATGAAAGCACTTCAGACAAATGTAGCAATTGACACATCCGAAGTCCAGAATAGGATGGAGATCTCCGTCTTTCTTCAATACCAGGAAGTACCAGGAGGATAAGCTGTATCAAAGAGCTGCTAGTGGAATTGACTGTATGGTACCTTTATGAAGTAATGTGGCAATCTCCTTGTTGAGTACTGGCAAAGGGTGAGTGACACGAACTCTCCCCGTTGGAGTAAGTCATTGAAACTTTATGATGTATCCTCAGGTGATGGTGTCTAACACCCAAGAGTCTGTCATGATAGAGGCCCAAGCAAGGTGGAATTTGCTTAGTCTGTCCCCAAATGGGGGAGGTAGTCTCCAGGGCCATGATGAAAGAAAGGCTGCTAGTATCAAGAGAAGAGCCTATGATACCGAGTGAAGAGATAATGGTAGAAGAAGTGTTGATAGAAGTGATGGTGTCTGAGTCGGTAGAAGGTGAAAGACTTCCTGAGATGCTATAGGAAGAGGAAGTGGTTGAATGAGGTATCGCCCTCAAAGCAGCCAAACTTGATGCTTAGGCTGTTCTGACTGCAGCTCTTGTACTGAGTAGATTTGTACTTCGAAGAAGGAAGTTTGCAGGATGAAGGTTAGGGCTGTGAAGGTTAGGGTTGTCAGTGCTGTTTGATGGGGTCAGGCTGTCTGCTAGGGCTGATGGGGTCAGGCTGTCTGCTAGGTGGTTAATAATAACAATTGAAGGTTGGAATCCATACTTTTTTGCTGTGATGTGCATCTTATGGGCAAGTTCAAGCTTTTCATTGGTTGAAGAATTGAAGAGTCCTGCATTGTTGAAAGGCAGCTCCTCAATCATTGACTTTGACTACTGAGAGAGGCCTGAAAAGCGCAACCAGCCAGAGCTTTGCCGCTACAGTCAGTAATGTGTTTAGCTGTGGTTATCTGCTGTAAGGAGAGCCAATAAGCTTCTCCATACAGGGCAGAAGCAATCTGTCTGTCTTCTTTGGGAAGTAAGTAAAGATATGACTTTATCTTGCTCCATAAGAACTGCTGGTAGGCGCCCATGCATGCAGAATAATTGGAGATTCTGAATAAGTGTACTGAATTAGAATAGAATTTATGTCCCAGCGCATCCAACTTTTTGCTCTCCTTGTCTGCAGGTGTAGAATGTAGTTTTTGAGTGAGATTGGGCTGTGTCCACAATAATAGAGGTAGGTTTTGGGTGTTGGACAAGCCACCAAGCTGGAATCAACAAAACAGTAGAGGGAGCCCAATTTCTTGGAAGTGGACAGTATGGATAATAAAGAGGTAGGGCAGAGGCAATAAGGCCACTGGGACTAGAGCTTCATCTTGGAGCTTCTGGAATATCAGATCCTGAGCATCCCCCTGGCGCATCTTGGCCTGGAGGTTCAGTGGCGTGTCTAACGCAGAGCACGAGGTCTGAAAAGGCACAGACATAATTTGCTGGAGACGCCAGTTCACCGTGTGAAACTTGCGGTGTGAGAACAGGTGCTGCCATATCTGAAACAGAATCTGAGGAAGAAGTAGATGACACTGATGGCAATCGAAAGGTACAGTGCAGAGGAGAAACTGGAGTCACAGCATGAGGCCTCTATCAAGCCAAGTGAGGTGTGGAAGAAACAGCCTCTGGAACCTGACCAAAGGAAGCAACAAGATTGGAGACTTCAGTGGTGGTAGCAGGTCCTAGAGATCCTAGCAGCAGAAGAACAGATGGTGGTGATGATCCCCAAAACCTGAAATCTGCTGTCACATACTTCATCAAATTAATATTTTAGGAGTATTGAAAAATGTATTTACGTTTCCACATCATCTATTCTTCTAGATGATATTGTCCCTCATGATTTAGAGTACTGATAATGTGGTCTCAGCCTTTTCCTTCTTCCTTTGAGAATACTTGGAGAACTGGAAGTGTGCTACAGAAATACTGGGTGATAAAGTTGTTAATTTTAAAGAAAAAATACAGAGAGAGAGAGAAAGTTGGCCCTCCATGTCCATGAGTTCAACATTTGTAAATTTGAATATTCACAGGCTATATTTATTTATTTAAAAAAGCATTGTTTCTTCTTCATGGTCTCTGTAACTCACACAAATAGGTCATCTGCACCATCGCAGTGTGACATTTGGAACCTTCTAGAGCCTGAGGCCAGGCTCCTGTGCCTAGAAGAAGGGCATAACCTCAGGTCCTGTGCTCATTGTCAGATGTTCACGCCCCAAACTAGGCATAATAGAGCTGCACGGCTTAAGGCACTCCTTTGGGAAAAGGTATTAAGTGCCATTGAATTGACCTCCCAGGCCAAGCCTTTGCATTCTTCAACTCTGGCACAGTCTTCCAACCACCCTCCAGCTCAACATCACACAGCAGTACCAGCTGGTCAATCTTCTAGGGAAGAGCAGATGGGTCCCTGTCTACCTCAGGATCGAGGGGAGCACTCCCTTCAGCTTTGACTCATGCTTGTCGATCTCCTCCATCTGAACCTGATGATCTTCAGTACAATCCGATGTCAACCACCCATCTCAGAAGGAGCACAAGTGCATATCTCCTACTCTTTCATAGGGAGCAGCTCATTTGCCTCCCAAGAAACAAAAGAAAAAAAGGTCTAAGAACCTTTCTTCTTGCTCTTCTCCTGTGTTCTTGCCTTGAGACCGCAATCCACCTACCTGTTCCTCTGATGAGTCAACATGGGTGCAACAGCAACTTCTATCCAGGAGCCAATCTGACCACTCTTCAGACCATCCAGCCTCAACTCGAACATCCCCACAAAACTTTTTGATGCCAGCAGTAAGGTGGGATCCTTCTCCTATACCAGAAGTCCCAATTCCATCCCTGGAGGTTACCGAAGTCTGTGTAGCCTCAGATGGTGAGATTGTGGAATCTTCCCCTGCACAGTCTGGGATATCACCTGCCCAAAGCTCTCAGCACTGACTTTCTCCGCAGGACTGTCAGAGCGTCTTTCCATTTCCACCACCTGGAAGGGGTTCAGAACAGACCTTGACATCATCTCGGCACCATCTATCTTCTCCTGCATCTTGATGCTGACAACCCTCCAGGTTGCCAATGGCCTCCTCTAACCAGTGTGAAAGGCAAAATGGCAGCTTAGAGGCGATGCTACAGCTAGTCCTGCCATTGCAAAGAGTGAATCAACTCATATGGTAATGATGACAGCCCTCTTGCTGCTCCCCTTTATATCTGCTTTTCCCCTGTGTGTATACCACACAACCTGTCCTGGGCATCCTACTACTTCCTACTTCCTATTCCCGTAGCTGGCTGCCTATCCAATAGTCTCTTACTTTTTCCTTACCTTCTCTTTCCTTAAAAGAATTCTAAACAAATAAGCAAACAAAAAATACAGTAGTACTGCTAGTATCCCAACTGCTATGTGAGCAACTGCGATGCAACCCAGTTTTGTTCACTGAACAAGCCCAGTGGCAAACCTATCATTAGGAAGAGCGAGGTAGCTGTCTCAGGTGGGAGTTACTGGGGAGAGAGGAGCAGATACAGGATACTGTGTAGACTACCATACACCTCTTAAGCAAGGCTCTGATGTACACAGAAGGATGCTGTCATAGTGCCAGTATTCAAGTAAGATTCAACTCCAAGTCCTGTCAACTTCTAATTGTCTCTTTCTGTGGGTCATGTGTACACGCTCTTGTATTTTGCCTCAGATAACAAAATATTTTGGGCTGGGCCTGCAACCTATGAGTTTAGCTCAAGTATTTTAGAAGCAAAGCCCTGTCTTGCAAAGAACTACTCTTCTCATATGAAAAGAGCTTGTCTGGAGTGTAGCAAGGGGGTGGGAGGAGAGCTCAAAATCCCAGGATTAGCTGTACCTACTGTACGTCCCTCTACAAAGAGGAGTGTGTTGCTTTGGCAATTTCATCACAGTGACAATCTTTGTTTCCACAGAAATTGTGACATATGGCCAAAGCAAGGCCTTAAATTAGAAGATTCTTCTTTCTTTTTTTTAAAGGCAGCACTGATCTTTTCATGGAAATGAATAGTGTATTCAGTGTATTCAGTGGGAAGAAAGGTCCTGCTACGGTCCTGTCCATTTTTTATCTATTGATGTCATTTCCTTTTGTTGCTTTTGTATAAAATTAATAAGAAACAAAGTCATCCAGTGGAACCATGAACCATGCTAGGAACTGTTGGGGAAGATTGTTCAATTTTTAATTTAAAAAAAGGGCAGGTATTTCGTTAGAAGATAATAACCTAAATCCTGTTGTTATTTCTGATTACTGTAAACCCATTAAATCAATGAAATATATCTATTTGTGGAGTCACAATTCAACATTTGATTGAATGGGTCTAGTAGGGACAAATCAACAGAATGCCAGCTATCGTTATTTTTATTTATCTACTTATCTAGTGAATAATAGTAATACCAGCAGCAACACCTACTTCTACTACTACTATCACTACTACTACTTCTACTACTACTACTACTTCTACTACTATTATTATTATCATCATCATCATCATCATCATCAAACAAAACACATTAGGCCTGGCATAATTGCGGCTGAACAAAAGAAATCTTGGATTACGCACGTGGCAATCCCAGAGGACAGCAAAATAGAAGACAAAGAGAGGGAAAAGATTATGAAATATTGAGACCTAAAAACTGAGATTTACCACCTCTGGGAAAAGAGAACAACTGTGGTTCTGAGTAGTTGAGAAGTGCCTTTAAGAACCGACTGACAAAACATCTGAATGACACTGCCATTATAGAACCATTAGAAACAGCAACACTGCTTGGAACATTCCTAGATTCTTAGACAGTACCCAAATCAGGACTGAACCAAAACTCCAGTCAATAACACCTGGCAAAACTGTGGGGCCAAGAATAATATAAAATTGATTTATAACCCACTGTTTCCTCTAAGCAGTTAATGGTTTACATAATAACTTTATGTAGAAAACAGAAGTCCAATAGCTATTGCTTGTTGTGAAAATCAGTGTGGTGTAGTGGTTTGAGTGTTGGACTAGGCTACTTGGAGACCAGGGTTTGAATACCCACTCAGCCATGGAAATCCACTGAGTGATTTTGTGCAATTCACACTCTCTCAGTCTCAGAGAAAGACAAAGCCAAACGCCCTCTGAACAAATCTGGCCAAGAAAACCCTGCAATATGTTCGTTCACCTTAGGGTTGTCATATGTTGGAAACAACCTGAAGACACACAATGACAAATTGCAATACCTACTGAAATTCTCTCTTCTATACAATCATGAAATGTCCAGGAATCACTTCCAGTTTTCACTTTGGCAATCCTAAAAATACACATGCACACGAAACCATAAGTTACAAATCTCTAAAATCACATACTCCAAATACCTATGATAATACAATACAACAACAGTCCTATGGCAAGGATACAGTACTTCAGCTGGATCCTGCTGTTTCTACCATAATTAGTGATTCCTCTGGCAGATCCCTCTGGACTCTTAAAACTTGCTCTAGAGGGCTGGAAAACTTTCTAAAACAGCTTTTTGGCGTGAGGGATTGCTCTGACAGGAGTGAAAGAGATTCCTGATTTCACTAGCATTAGATACAGACGTAACACCATTGGATTTGGGCCTATAGTATATATGTAGTAGCAACAGAGGAGCTCAGCTGAAGTGGAGAATAGTCCCTGGATAATAAGATGGAAAATAAAATAAACAGGATGTACTGTATTTGCTGACATATAAGACTCACTTTTCCCCCTTGAAAAATAATGTTTGAAAATGGATTGCGTCTTATATGCCAGTATGTCTTATACGCTGGCAAATAGTATTTGCCAGTGTATAAATAGGGTGTGTCTTATACAAGAGTGCATCTTATATGCCAGCAAATATGATACTTGTTAAAAAACATAGCTGTGTTAGCCTGTTTCACCACAAAAAGATACAGCAGCTTTGTGTAGCACCTTGAGACTTACTGAGAAAATGAAATTTGTACCATAAGTTTTCCTGCAAAAGCAATAGTCTGCAAGATTCCTTTGTATGATAGACCATTTTTTAAGGGATAAACAAATTTGTCTGTTATGGCTTCTGTACCTGCTGAACATTTCAAAGCAAAGGTTTGTTCCATCTTGTTTCCCTATCTTAGCAATTTTTTTTTTTTGCCAGAATGTCAGCCTGCATTTCTCTTAATCTATCCATTCATGAACACATGCCTCCCAATCTATATGTTTTTGACAGGAAAAATTGCATCACAAAAATTCAAAAAAGTTCAGAACTTTTAGGATAGTTGCACTAGTTACCTATAGTGTGTTACTCTGTGCGGTAAAGAGATTCTTTTTGAGAAATGATTCATAATATGACTACCTTTTTGTCATTTAACAAATGAGACTGAAAAGACAAGAGAAAAGTAACATAATGAATAATGTAACAATTCACTTGGGATAGAGGAGTAGAATAACAATAACAATTGCTTTAAAAATTAATTTTCCAAGCTTTGCTTTACATTTCAAAACCATGCACACGTGGAAGTCTCAGCAAATACCCACAATTGAACAATGGTGGGGCACATTTATTGAGAATAGAAATGCAGATATTGTTTCACAAAGATTAAAGAGGAAATCGGATGATCAGATAAAAGCAGAATGGCAAATTGTAATGGGTAATTGCTGGGAACTGCCAAGTGAAAATGTCTGAATTATGGTTGAAATTAAAGAGGAATAACTGTAACATAACAGGAGTTGATGAGAAAAATGCAAGATCAAGCATGTAAGATGAACATAGTATTGTAAAGCATAATTTTTTATATGTGAGTAGATGTCTAGAAAATGAAAACTAGATCAGAGTGGAAGAACCATGTAAAAGTACAATTTGAGATGATGTTTTTTATTTGTGAAACTTAATAAAATTATTTTTAAAAAAATCATGCACAGTGAGCTCTCCACTTTTGTAGGGGTTAGGGGAGCAAGACACCAGCGAAAGTGGGAGAAAACAAATAAAAATGCAAAACATGATTTTGCTTTAAACCTGAGAACATTTCTCTGGGACTCTGTAGGTCATCCAGTGCAATTCTATGTCAACTTCTGGCAGAAGTGGGCCATAGAAGAACAGGTTGCTTCCCTGTTACTGTGGTCCTTTGAGTAGTCATCTATGAACTCACACAAATGGGTCATCTGTGCCTGCGCAATGCGACATTCAGAATCTTTCAGAGCCTAGTGACAGGTGTTTTGGCAGGAATCCCGCTCCCATCCCCAGGAACTATAAAACCATCTTCCTGCCCAAACTGTTACTTCCATGGCCGCCTGAGGCAACAGCCAGAGGACCAGCAGGTAAAGCAGGACATGAAAAGGGACAATAGGTGGGGCTGTGTGAGTTTACAGATGACCACTCAAAGAATCACAGTTAAAGGTAAGCAACCTGTTCTCCTTCTTCATGGTCTCTGTGACTCATACAAATGGGAGGAGGGAGTGTCATGAAATAGAAGAAAACAACACTGCCTTCCCAAACTCAGTATCATTTCTTGCTCTATTGTCCAGTCTGTAGTGTGCAATAAAAGTAAGATGCTGTGACCAAGTAGCACCCCTGCAAATTTCATGAAGAGGACTAGCATGTAGGAAGGCTGTAGATGTAGCCATAGCTCTGGTGGAGTGGATTCTCAGTTGCTGAGGAGGTTTGCCAGCCAGTTCATAAGTGAGATGAATGGTTGATGCAACCCACATAGACAGTCTCTGTGTAGACACTGGTCGACCCCTCTTGGTAGAAAAGTAGCACATAAAAAGTCTCTTGGAGTCTCTGAAGGGTGCTTTGCATTGAATATAGAAGGCCAGAGCGTGCCTGACATTGAGACAGTGGAGTTTGTGTTCCATGGATTTTACATGAATGAAGGCAAGATGATGTCCTGATTGATGTGAAAAGAAGACACTACCTCTGGCAGGAGTGAGATGTCAGGGTGGAGCACTACCTTTTCCTTGTGAAAATGGAGTAGATCCATTCTGAGAGCAAAAAACTTGCCAGCTCTCCTGGCTGAGGTGATGACACTAGGAAGGCAGTCCTCCAAGAAAGGAGGTTAAGGTCACATATGGCTGTGGATTCAAAGAGTCTTTGAGAGTTGAGAAAGGATGAGTGGGAGATTCCATGCAGAGATCGGAAGCAGAAGTGGAGGGTGAAGGTTTTTGTAACCCTGTACAAACTGCTTAATGAGAGAGTCTGAGAAGCAGGATGGTTGACCTCATTGTTGCACATGCCATGAGATGCAGAAAGATAGATGAAACAATAGGCCTTTGATAGATAGAGGCCCTATGAAACTGAGGACATCCATGGTACCAAAGTTTTCTGAGTCAAGATGATTATCCTGGAGATATTTGCAGAATTTGGACCATTTGTAAGAGTAAGACCATCTAGTAGAAGGTTTATGAGCTGCCTCCATGATGATCCTGACAAAATGAGGCAAAGTAATCAGTGGAGTAGATTCCATGCTGTCAACCTGAGGGACTGAATGTCTGACAGTACTGCTGTGAATGATGAGGGGGTTTGGTCTGTGTGGAAGCCTCTAATACTGCCCTCTTCGGAGAGAGCCATCAGAGGAGCAAACCATCCTTGTCTCGGCCACCACAGTGTTATCAGGATTGCCCTCACCAACAGCTTCATTATCAATGGGAACAGAGGGAAAGCAAACACAATGGTCCCTATCCAACTGTAGGAAAAAGGCATCTCCCAGCAACCCTTTGTCCTTCTTGTTCCTGGAACAATAGAGGTTGTACTGGTTGTTGAAGGGAGATGCGAACAAATCTATCTGAGGGAGTCCCAAGCATAGAAGATCTCTTTCAGAGGACCCATGTCTAGCTTTTATTTGTGGCAGGACAGTGAAATGCGGCTGAGTATGTCCACCAAGGAGTTTCTTCATTGGCTGGATGAGCCACCAATGGTAGGATTCTTCTGCATAGCCACCACTCCCAGAGGTGAATGGACAGTTTGAGAAGGTTAGTAGACCAAGTGCCTCCTTGCTTGTTGATATAGTACATCACCATGGTGTTGTTGGTCATGATCTATACTGCCCTGCTGCAAAGGTGGTACTCAAAGGGATGGAAGAGCCTACTCCCCAGACCTGATATCAGAGGACAGTGGTCGAGATTGGAGAAATCTCTCCACATCAGTGCTTTGGAACTTGTACTTCTTCCTGATGGCTCAACTTGGAGGTTCAGAGGGTATGACATCCAGGGCATCAGATCCAAGAACACCTGAATGTCATCCTTTGGGGAGATTGGTTCACTCAGGGCAACTTGACTCCAGGGAACAGGTTCACACACATACACGGCTGAGTCTGAAGGTGAGGCCAAAGAGACAGAAGGAGAACAGCAGGTTTGGTGTATTGGAAAGACAGGTGTATCTTCACGAAGCTGTTCCTGAATTGACTGTGATGTCACAGGTGCAGGCTCAGGTATGGGACAGACAGCAGTAGCATGCACTTAACTAGGTTTAGTACCAAGCAAGTGATGTACCAAGCTTGGTGACCAAGACGTCTGTTTGGCACTGACACCGCGGAGGAGATCTTAGAGGCAAACAAGATAGAGATCTATGGTGTGGAGGTGAGTATTGGGACTGACAACAGAAGTAATAAGGATCTTCAGTATAAAGGTAGCAATTATATTGATGCTTCCTGTAGAAATAATAGTCCTCCAGGTAAGTTCTGGAGATTCATAGGAGGACTCTCTGTAAGATGAGTAAGAATGTTCCAAAACTGACCGATGAGGTGAGTGATGTCGATGGGCCACGTGCTCATGGGTTTGATGGGATGGCCAGTGGGGGGAATTGGCTGCTTGATCTTGAGGCTCTAGAAGATGAGGCTGGTGAAGGCAAAGCCCGACTGTGCCAAGGAGATCCCAGTGATTGTAAAGAGTCATGATGGGTCTGCGGAGATGGGAAGGTTTTGTGACAGTCCTAAGGACATGCTCATTGACATTGAGGGTGTTGAGCAGGAGATATTCTGGACCATGCAGGCAATGAGTCTATAATCTCCCTGTCTGAAGCTACACGCACATCAGCTATGCCCATAGAGGGAATAGGACCCTGAGATCCTGGGGAGGACTTTTGCTGTGGGAGACCGAGCATCCTGTAGAGAAGCTCAGGTCATCAAATGATCTGACGGAGCATGTGTAGACAAATACTCTGAGTGGCCTCTGAGTGGAAGACATGGTTGAGCTCAAAGCAATTCAACAGACGAATGGCAAAAAGGTAGGTTTTGGTCCCAAGGCAACTCAACAGGACAGTGGCAAGAAGAAAGGTCTTTAGATCTTTTCTTCTTGTCTTAGAAGAGGAGAACCCGCTCTCTTGTGCTGGATACACATTTCTATTGCTTTTGAGAAGGTTGGTCAGCATCATGAGGCGTACGTGACTGTCGAGCTCGAGCATAGTGCACAAATGGAGGTTGCAGGCAGGTCCACTCCTGATCCTAAGGTGGAATGGGACCTCTGTGATTCCCTTGAAGTTAGAGGAGGAGAAAGGGCACTTGATCTCTGCACAGATGGTACTGATGATCAAGAATGAACAGGAGAGCAGATCGAGGTGTGCACCAGAGAAGCCAAGGCAGAATGAGATGGCCAGGTCTGGGCAGCTGTATCAGAAGCACTCAAAACTTTCTCCCAGAGGAGCCTTAAGCCTTGCTGCTCTATTACATCTTGTTTGAGGTATAAGCAGTTAGCAAGGTGTGCAAGTCCCAACATTGTGTCCCTCTTCTAGACAAAGGCAGCACTTTGAGTGGTCATCCCTGTCAGGAATCTTACCACTGCTCAAAAAGCAGCACTTAAACACGACTATAGAGGCCATACAACAGTAGACTGAAATGCGACGAGTGAAAAACTAATGTCCAATGAAGCCAAAATCTGCTTCAAGAGAACAAACCAAAGACAGATAAAGGACAAGCCAAAACACCAAAAATAATTGTAAACCAAGGGACTATCCAAAGTTGAAAACCAAGAATTGTGAAGAAACGTCTCTGAGGAAAAGCTGCTTTGACGTTGCTGCTGCGGTGGAAGAAAAGGAACTAATGACAGAATGGTGGCCTTATAACCCCTGGGGATGGGGAGGGGTTTCCACCAAAATGTCTGTTGCTAGGCTCTGGAAGTTTCCAAATTTCACATTGTGCAGGTGCAAATGACCTATTTCTGTGACTTCACCACTGATGACCACTTGAAAATCCACAGTTACAAGTAAGCAACCTGTTCTTCTCATGGCCCACTTCCACCAGAAGTTTCTGGTGGGAGTGGGCCAAAGAATCATGCCGGAGAACCTAGCAATACGTACAGAAGTGTTCTCTCTAGGAATCTCTAGGTCAGTGGTTCTCAACCTTCCTAATGCTGCAACCCCTTAATACAGTTCCTCATGTTGTGGTGACCTCCAACCATAAAATCACTTCCGTTATCTATCTATCTATCTATCTATCTATCTATCTATCTATCTATCTATCTATCTATCTATCGTTTATTTATTAATTATTTATTCAGTAACTAAACCACTGAACCACTGAACCAAATAAATAATTAATGGAAATGGAACACATTCAAGAGAAAATTCTCTCACAGTATGTCTTTGTCTTATTCTCTCCAACTCCACAAACCCAATATAAAATATACTGTGACAGACAAACATGACAGACACTGGAAACCGTAAGTCCAGCTAGGCCAAAGTTTTAAGGAAACCAGCACCTTTAAAAGGGGTAAGAACCATTGTACAGAATTTAATTCAGCCACTGGCAAAAAGGGAGAGAAAGAAATCATGCAGGGAAATGCGGGATAAGGTTTTTCCATGGTGCCCAATTACAGTCTGGAGTTTGGAGTGCCAAAAAAAATTCCTTTCATTTAGCTTACTGAGGATGAAGAGAAGTCTGGTTTAAAAGACTCAGGATGTTGGAAATCTCAAGGACCATTAAGCAGACTGTGCTCCTGTAAAAATACTTAGGGCCCGCACATGCGGGGAGAATGCTCCCCATCGCCTCCCGCTCATTCATGCCAGCGAGCAGAGTTGCTTGCCGGGGCGAGCGAGCAGCCGGGCACTGCTTGGATGCTTGCGCCCGCACCACACACACACACACGCGCGCACACACACACACACACACACACACACACGCAGAGGGCTTCCCACTCAGGATTTATGGTGCTGCAGCGGGACGTCTGGGAAGTAAGAGCCCGTCCCCTCACCCTCAACGCTTCCCGCTTATTCATGCCGGCGAGCAGAGTTGCTTGCAGGGGCGAGCGAGCAGCCGGGCTCCGCTTGCTTCCCAAAGTGGCAGGGCTGTGGCAGCAGTGGTCACTCGGTCGCCCATTCATTCTGGGCACGCCGCTCCGTGGGAGTTGTCGGCGTGGCTGTCACCTTTGGTCCGGCAGGCAAAGGGGGAAACTCCTGCGGCGGATCTGCCATCCGACGGGAGATCGGCCCCTCCGCGACAAGAAAATTCGGTCGGGAAAGGAGCAGGGGGTGTCAGCCAAGGGCTTCGGTTTGTGTAGCAAGGCTCCTTGATTTGTTTTTTGTTTTTTTGACCCGAAAGCGCTGCTCTGATCCGTCCTGTGGACTTTGGCCATTTCCACATTACAGTGTTTTAGCGCTATTATTCCACTTTCACCATCCTATGGAATCCTGGGGTTTGCAGTTCAAACTGCAAACCCCAGGATTCCATAGGATAGTGAAAGTGGAATAATAGCACTATAACAGTCTAGTGCGGAAATAGCCAGGATGACTTTCTCCTCTCGCTTTTGTTGTGCGTGGACCCTTGGCACTTGCCACATGCACGTGTTGTGTTCTTCGCCCTGATTGTCTTGCATTTCTCACTTTTTGTATGTTCAGCGTCCACGGCCGCGCACACACAAACGCACGCACACACAACCAAAAGGTAGTCTTTGTTCAGCTTGCAGAGAGTTGTGCTTGGCGCTTTCAGTGCAACGCCGCCCTCGAAAAGCAGATTGACAGTGGAGCCAAAATTGTTGCAGGGCATTTCCTGCCAGTTATTTTCTTGCCTGGCTTTGATCAACTGTTCGATGGGGAGCATTCTCCCCGCATATGCGAGCCCTAAGTATTTTTACAGGAGCACATGGCTGCTTATAAAGGGCTGGGGGGACGGGACCCATAGCCCTGCCCAGTCTGCTTAATGGACCTTGAGCTTTCCAATATCCTGAGTCTTTTAAACCAGACTTCTCTTCATCTTCAGTAAGCTAAATGAAAGGAATTTTTTTTGGCACTTAAAACTGAAACTTCAGACTGTAATTGGACACCATGGAAAAACCTTATCCCACATTTCCCTGCAAGATTTCTTTCTCTCCCTTTTTGCCAGTGGCTGAATTAAATTCTATACAATGGTTCTTACCCCTTTTAAAGGTGCCGGTTTCCTTAAAACTTTGGCCTAGCTGGGCTTACGGTTTCCAGTGCCTGTCATGTTTGTCTGTCACAGTATATTTTATATTGGATTTGTGGAGTTGGAGAGAATAAGACAAAGATATACTGTGAGAGAATTTTCTCTTGAATGTGTTCCATTTCCATTAATTAATTATTTATTTAGTTCAGTGGTTCAGTGGCTTAGTTACTAAATAAATAAATAATAAATGATAGATAGATAAATAAATAAATAACAGAAATGATTTTATGGTTGCGGGTCACCACAACATGAGGATCTGTATTAAGGGGTCGCAGCATTAGGAAGGTTGAGAACCACTATATTAAGTAATTAAGTAATTAAATAATCTGTGGTCAATATTTTTGTTTTCTTAATATTCAACTGTAAACTTGCCTTTGCACTTTCTTCCTTGACTTTCTTTGGTAATCTTTTCAGGTCTCTGCTATTTTCTGCTAGTAGCATGATGTCATCTGCATATCATAGAATCACAGAGTTGGAAGAGACCCCAGGGGCCATCCAGTCCAACCTCCTACTATGCAGAACACACATCAAAGCATTCCCAACAGATGGCCATCCAGACTCTGCTTAAAAAAACCTCCAAAGAAGGAGACTCCACGATGCTCCGAGGCAGCATATTCCACTGCTGGACAGCTCTGACCGTCACGAACTTCTTCCTAAGGTTCAGGTGGAATCTCCTTTCCTGGAGCTTGAATCCATCATCCTAGTCTCTAGAATAGTGGAAAATAAGCCTGCTCCCTCAACATGATATCCCTTCAAATATTTAAACATGGCTATCATGTCCCCTCTTAACCTTCTCTTCTGCAGATTAAACATCCCCAGCTCCCTAAGCCGCTCCTCATAGGGTATGGCTTCCAGGCCCTTCACGAATTTGGTTACCTTCCTCTGGACATGCTCTAGCTTGTCGATATTTTCCTTGAATTGAGGTGCCCAGAACCTCAATTGTTGATGTTGCTTCCTCCATTTTTTACACTCTTCTGAGACAATCTAGCTTTCCATATGACATAGTCAGTGTAAAGCATACCCACCGTAGATGGGAAGGTCCCAGGACACCCCCCATGTAAAACAAAAAACGCCAAGTGTTGATGTCTCATTATAATCAATGGATGCAATATGTACATACCCAGCAGCGTCAACTGAGATCATGTGAAAAGAGGGCCCACTGTACAAGTTGTTAATCCTTTTAAACTGACAGAGTTACTCATGTGGAAAGGGATCTCCTGGCTTGGAGCAATGGAGAGATAGTATCCAAAAATCAAACTGAACAGATTATTCACAGCATACTTTATACTTTGCCTTGCAGCATGCAGTCTGAAAATGTTGTAAATTATAAAATGAGGTAATGTCTTCAGTTTATTTACATTTGTTGCTTTAACTAGAAGAAATCCTCCATTTCCTTTATTAAGAGAAAATTATTTTATTTTATCAGCAAATAAGTTGAAAAGCCTTCAAGATTACCTTTGGTATTCAAGTATTCTGCCATGGATAAAACTGCACCAAAGTAGAGACGTAAAAGCCCAGGGTGGGGGGAAAATGGGAAAAAAAATGGAAAACTCTTTTTAAAAATTTTAATATTTTTTTCTGCAGAAAAAATAGGAAATATTTTTAATATGAATTTTTCCATTTTTTTTCTTGGCCATCACAACTCTGCACTGTAAAAAGAAAGCCAGTGAGCTGAGACAGCAGGCACAAATGTAGGCTTTCAACAACTATCCAAGACCCTTTGAAAGCAAGCATTGTTCAGTCAAGAAAGATAAAGGCCCTGTATCAATCACCATGAAAATCCTCAATGACACAATTAAGCCTTAACAGCATTATAACAGCATGTTACATTAACAAAGCTGAATTAAAAGTAAAGTTTTTACTCTAAAATGGATTTACCATCGTTTCTGTAGCATACTTCACTGCTTCAATCAGGGGTGGGGGAAGTGTGCCTTGTGGGCTGTATGTGGCCCCTGGACCCCATTTTTGTGGCCCCTGAACTTCCCACCTGTCTCACAAAGTTCCCCAAATATTTTTAAATATATTGGCCATGATTTGGGGGCAATTTTTGTTCAAAAACTGCATAGAAAGCACTCCAACTCCATGAAAATATATAGAAATTCCTTCACTACCACCACACCAACTCTCAGACAATCCCTCATTACTCCTCAGTATCATTGGTTTGCGTATCAGTTTATCTCAAAATGTGATCTTCCCACTGAATGCCATTTTGAAAGACACTGCAGAAAAAAATGGAAGTATTTGGGCTTGCTGTGGGAAGGGCTGCAATCAGTCAAAGGGGGGGGTCTGGAGGTGAAATTGGCCTCTGGCCCTGATGCAGTTGCCCATCTCTAATTTAACTATTATAGCCACACAAACAAATGGTTTATTATGGTTCTATTTACACAGTCTTTCCGGCATAGAGGATCTGAAGACTAATGGATTTCCTCCAAATGGATGATTTAGAGCAGACTCAGATGTTACATGAGAGAAGAATTAAGAGCTACTGCCAGTGCTGCTGCTTCTCTCTTTTCCTCTGCTGCTACTTTATTATAACACCATAATTTAGTACAACCCATCATGTCATGTTATCATGCTATGCATTGTCCTGTCACTGCCTCATATCACTGGCTGGAGTGAGGGACAATTCTCAGCATGACATCACATTTGATGTTAAGAAGGGGAAAAATGGGGCAGCAGTTGCTGCACATAACCTGTAGTTTTGCTCTTTGGTGTTCCCCTTAACACCTAGAACGTGAAAATTCAGAGGCAATTCTTCTATGAGCTCCATAGTGTGGAAGTCTATGAAAAACATGGCAGCACTGTGCTAAATCAAAAAACAAAGACAAAAGTATCAGATGCAACCATGTAAACATCTTCAGTATAACACAAAACTTCATCCCCATGCAATACAAACCAAGAGAACACCTCTTTAGGTATATAATTTAATGCCTCTTAACCATCAACAAACTACAAAAGGCTACAGAGCCAAACAGTTCTCATGACTGACTGTGACTGAAATAAACCAATTCATTCACTCATTTCTCAGATTCTCGTTTTGAACTACAGTGGCCTCTCCACTTTCACAAGGGTTCAAGGTGCAGAACCCTTGTGAAAGTTCAAAACTTGCAAATAACTCCCCCCTCATGCCCTCCTTCCCATTCTCTTGCCCTTTGCTATGCACATGCCTTCCTTTTCTGTGCCTGGGCACAGAAGGTAAGGGAATGGGGGAAGGAATGTGCACACCGCCCTACTCTGCGTGTGCTGCTCCCCCTCCCCTTCTCTTGCCTTTTTGTCTCAGTGTATGCCTCTGCACCTGAGCAAAAGGCAAGGGAAGGAGAGGAAAGGTATGCATGGGCTGTCCTTCTCCATGCATGGTGCCTCCCATTCCCTTGCCTTCTGCCTCTGCACGCATCTCCACGCATTGGCCCTTTCCACACGTTCCGTGGAATTTGCGCTGCAACATTTCCGGGTGGGTTTTTTTGTTTGTTGTCTGTGCTAGCACAGACATATTGTACAATGGTCTATTGCCATTTCCAAACGTTCCGTGGAATTCGCGCAGCGGATGTGATTGGCAGCTCTTTTTTTTTAAATGGCCTCGTGTGTCATGACGTGCGTGCTTACGTCATGCCCCACAGTTCCTCCCATGATGACTCCCTCCTCCCATTCCTCCTGCTAGCCATAAAATAAACCGTGTCAATTTTTTATTTTCGCGCCCTATCTCGGGGGAATGGTTTTCCGTGCCATAGCTAGGTGGAGTGCAGTTTTTCTCCCTATCTCTGGTGGGTTCTCGCGCCCGTTTTCTGCTTTTATCTTTCCCTGCGAGCAATGGAGGAAGAGGTGCTTCCTGAAGTTGAACGGCCCATTTTAGCTGTATTCTTGCTTCTTGGAGTTGTGCTGGCTGAACTGGGCTAAAGACCGCGTGAGGAGGCGCCGACGATTGGCATTTTATTGGTAATGCTGCGGAGGATTTAAGCTTTTCTGTGCTGCTGCTTGGAGGCTTTTCGCGGCGCGTTTCAACCGCTGAAGCTGTTCACACCCACAGCCCGCCCTCCGATTACATCATGCACGAATCAGTACGGTATGAGGGAAAAAAACACACCTTTTTCCCATTTTTTAAAAAGCCCGTGTGCTGACTGTTGGCGACTTAACTGGGCGGATTAAGGTGTGGAGCTTGCCAATTATGTACAAGCTAGCGCACTCGAACGTGTGGGCGATGTCCGTCAGAGCTCGTGCTGCCCCGTTTTATTTACCCCGTGTGGAAAAGGCCTTCAACAAAAGGCAAGCTAATGGAGTGAAAAGGCATGCATGCACTATCTTTCCCCATGCACAGTGCTCCCCGCTCTAATCTCCCTGCCTTTTTGCCTCAGCATGCATTTCAGTGCCTGGGCAAAAGGCAAGGGAATGGGCAATGGGTGCATTGTCCTTCTCCATGTGCGGTGCCCCTGTCCCACTCCCTTGCCTTTTTCTCTCAGTGGCATCTCTGTGCAGAGGCACAAGTAAAGGGAATGGGGAGGCATATATGTGCTGCCATTATCTGCATGTGGTGCTCCCATTCTCTCGCCTTTTGCCTTGGTGTGCCTGCTCCGCACATGGGCAAAAGGCAAGGAAATGGGGGAGGGAAGATGAACATATATCTTCCTTTTCCTCATGCAGTGCTCCCCCTCCCATTACCCAGGTATGGAGAAGGAAGGCACATGCACCAAGGCAAAGTGCAAGGGAATGGGAGAAGGAGAATGGTGGGATACAGGCGGCTCACAAACAACCAAATCAGGGAGGTCAAAATTGCAAGTTTGTGAGTTCGACTTTCATGAATTTGATTATTTGCAAGGTGTACACATGTGTCCCCTCACTCATTCTGGTGAGCGACAAGGGGACGACAGAGAGTGCATATGGAGGGAAGGTGCGTATGTGCATTTCCTTACTCACTCACTCGGTGGCAAGGTGATGGGAGAGGGAGCACAAGGAAGGTGTGTGAGCACTCACTTGCTCAGGCAACAAGGGTGTGTGATGAGAGAAGGTGCACATATGTGATCTTTGCTTGGGCAACAAGGGGATGGGAGGGGGAGCATGTGGAGGGAAGGTGCACACAAGTGTTCCCTTGCTCGGATGACAAGGGGATGGAAAGGGAAAGAAGGAGGGAAGACACATGCATGCACTCCCTTGCTCACCTGGGCAACAAGCGAATGGGAGGGGGACTGTGAGGAGTGAAGATGTGGACATACATTCCCTTGCTTGTTTGGACAAGAGTGGGGAAGATATTCACAATTTTCCCACTTTTGTGAGGGTCCTGTGTCCCAACCCTCATGAAAGCGGGTGGCCAAATGTAGGGAGCCCGGGCAGCTTCAGAAATTAAACCAGTGATGCATCTACGAGTCTATGAAAAATTCTAAATACCAGTGAGTTCCCCTTCATGTGCAGTAACATCATCTCAAAGGCAGGAAAATGGACACGTCAGAATGTCTTGACTTTGTTTATGTTATACTTGACAGATATGAGGGAACCTTAGAAACACTAGCCTTACCCAGAAAGGGCAGTCCCATCCTGAGTCAAATCTAACAGTGCAAAGGAAAATGTGTGATGTGTGAAATGGCTATTAATTGACTGCAAGGAGAAATCTTGCATGGCTTAAAAAAAAGGATGAGCCTCTTTTTGACACAGGGGTGAAGGGGTGAAGGTCAATTTTCACCCCTCCACCCCCTGGTGGACTCTTCCGACATGCAAAAGCCTCTGAACTTTGCAATTAAAAAAAAAACACTGGGTGATTTTTGCCCTCCTCCTAACAGCTCACTGCTAAATGTAGCAGGTTTGCTCCTCCAACTCCCTATATATCTTTAAAACATGCCAGAATCACCCCAAAATCAGCCAAAAACCAGCTGCTGGGGGGGGGATGCTGGTTGGTATTTTAAGGTATGGCAAAGGGTTGGAGGAGCACACCTACTGGGGCTTTTGAATCACATGGGAGGTGGGTCAGAAATCCTGGTATATGTATATATAGGCTTTGGAGGTCCTGAAGGACCATGTCCAGTGGACGTATGGCACTTTGCTCACCTTTGCCCTGCACTCTGAAAAATGTAGATGAACATTTTTAGGAATAATTGCTATAATTTAAAGAGAAATACTATTGGGATAGACAAGTTTATCTGTTTTGCTTTTTTTTTAGTTCCGAGTACATCTTCATCCAACTTTCTGCATCAATGTGTGAAAGTCGTTTTGAAAGTATGCATGAAAATTTATCCATGTTTTTGTGTGAATTTTTCAGATGCATCAAAATTTGTATGGCTTGTTTTCTATTTCTTCCTAGTATACACACTTTTAAAAGTGATTTCTCCTTCCACAGGCTGAGTATCCTCTATCTCAGTGGTTCTCAACCTGTGGGTCCCCAGATGTTTTTGGACTTCAGCTCCCAGAAGCCCTGAGCATTGACCATAGTGGCTGGGGCTTCTGGGAGCTGAAGTCCACAAACATCTGGGGACCCACAGGTTGAGAACCACTGCGAAATGCTGTGGACCAGAAGAGAATGTTGTATGTTTTTTTGCAGGGGTGGAGTGGGAGAATAACTGTATTTGTATACACATACAATACAGGAGATCTTTGGGAAGCCCACCAACAACAGGCAGGAACATTGCAGCTACCACCTTGAAGGTAGAAGTAGGCAGCTGGTGGGCTCCCCAGAGATCTCTTGTAAAGTATGGTATTTGGTTTTTTTTAATACAAGTATCAGGTTTTTATATCCTCAGTCTCTCTCTAATCTTGCATCTCATACACAACAGAAATAGAGAACAAACGAGATGTGAGGCTCGGGAGAGACATGAGGATCTGTGAAATGGTGGGAGGTGTGGGTTTGTGACAAGCATTATGCATCGATTCCTGCCATTTCACAGATCCTCACTTCTCTCTAGCCTCACACCTTGCTCATTCGCTGCTTGTGTTGTGTATGAGACATAAGGCTGGACAGAGACTGAGGATCTGAGGGATAAAGCAGCAAGAGCACTGCAGCTGTTGTCTCAAAGGTGGAAATGGGTAGCTGGTGGCAAAAAATTTTAGGTTTTGCAGATCTTTGCAATTGCGATTTCCAGATTAGGGATGCTCAGCCTGTATATATTTTTCAGTAAGCTACTTTTCCTTACCTATGCATTTTGATGCATATTTCCCTAACAGACTTCTTTTCCTTTACATAGATAACATCACAACAAAATATGTAGAAATGTATAATCTAAAAGTTCATTATACTCTGCTTTGCACATCACTTCTTGAGGGGAAAAAAATGAAAAAAAAAAATTCAAATGCAAACCAAATTCTTCACTCATTTCTAAGCAGTTCATCTCTATAGTTGCTAAATCCCAGGGCCCAACCTCTCAATTCCAATGCTCAGAGCAGGAGGAGGAATCACAGGAAGAGAGCAATGCCCTGAAAGTTCTATGCATATATCACCAGAGGTCATCAAAAGGTCTTAGGTCTCAGATTCTGACCTGAAATCTCAAGGGTTGAAAAAGTCTTGACCTGGAAATCCTATTCCTCTCTTATCGTAGCAGGGAAGATGAGGTAAGCTGGTATGTCCATTGTTCAATCTGCCATCCAAATACAGTCAGGGGACAACTTCAAGCCCTCTTTTGCTCTCCCTTCTTAAACAGCTCTGTATCTTGAAGCTGGATTTGGACAGGACAGTCCATCAAATAGAAGACTATCCAAAACTAAGCCTTACCCCCAAAAAGTTTACCCTTAAATTTCGTCAAGCAGGAGGGAGAATCAAAGTGAGAGTTAAAGTGAAGTAACAAATATTCAAGCTTAATTTTGATTGAGCAGTAAGGCCTTATGATTTCATTAAAAAGTGTTGTTCTTTAGAATTCAATGAAAGCTTTCTTCTGTTAATTCCCTTAACACAGAGACAAATTAGAAATTAAACACATAATTTTCTTCTGCTGTTTCACAATGCTTTATCACTATTACTCTCTTCTCACACTTGATGTTATTTCGCAATTGCCACAGTAATGAACAAAACGGGGGGAAAACAACATGAAATAAATCTGAAAGTGATACAGAGGGGGAAAAAGAACAGCTTGAAGCTGGGGCAGGGATTGAGCAGAACGTATCTATTAAAAATAGCAGTTATAAAAGCTAAACTCTAAAAGGATATCAGCTATGGCGACACATTTTTAAAACATCAAAATATATGGAACAATCTAAACTAAGTGGGTTATTATAATATATCCTTGCACAAAGCACTGATCATGCAAGGAACAAAAAAAAATGTGAAAAATTTCAATTTCCAGATAAAGAAGAAAACAATAGGAATAGGAATCTCTAAAATGTAGACTTACATGATCACAATTATAAACCCACTTGGAATAAAATTAAGGAGGACCTCCAGAAATTTACTAAAATTAATTCGTCATTATTTAGGGAGAATAGCCACAATCAAAGCAAACATTCTCCCTAAAATGATGCATTATTTTCAAAATTTACCTACTGCAAAAAAGAAAAACCTTTTCAAATATGGTATGAGTTAAAGGCATTTATTTGGCACGGCAAAAGAGCTAGGATTAAGTGGAGTACCTTGTTAGATGTTAAAGAGAGCAAGGGTTTAGGACTAGCAAACTTAAAAATCTACCACCATGCCTGTGCCTTATATTGGATATTGGATCTTATATTGGATATTGGATCTTATATTCGACTGGATCAAGCTAGAAAATAACAGAACAGTACAACTTGAGGGCTTTAGCCTGCCCTATGGATGGCAGGGGTATATTTGGTATAATAAAGCTTATTCTGATAAAGATTTTAATAAACATAGTATAAGGAGGCCCCTACTTAAGACTGGGAAACCCTACAGAAAGAAACTCTACTTAAAAACTCCACTCTGGATATTCAAGAGGCTCTTCATAAGCAAGAGTATGCATGTAAGACCCTGGTTAATTAATAATGATGTACTGATCAAAAACTCATTAAGAGATAAGATGATGCTTCTGGAACATTTACAGAAAGGTGGATTTGAATGCCATTGATTACAGTATAAACAGATTAAAGAAAAATATAAAACTGATTTAAAATTGGAAGGTATAGAAGTGAAGTCCAATCAATTTAATACTACTCTGCAAAAAAAGATAATATAATATCAAACTACATAATGATTATATATAAATATATAATCAAAATATATAATCAAAAAAAATAACCAATATAGATCTGGAACAAGAAACTATTAAACATAACATGATTAAATGGGCTCAAAATATTAGGGAAAATATCTTACTAGAAGATTGGGGAAAAGCATGGTTGAAAAATATAAAATTTACAAGGTGCTCAGCACTGAAAGAAAATTATTATAAAATGCTATTTCATTGGCATTTAACACCAGTAAAATTAGCTAAGATCTCTAAAACAACATCGGATCAATGCTTGAAGTGCCAAGATAAAAAGGGTATGTTCTATCATATGTGATGGCTCTGTCAAAAAGCAAAAGACTACTGGAAATACATAATACATAATCTTATTACTAAATACATAATCATATTACTAAAATATTAAGGTTTAAATTCTCTATGTCTCCAGAACTGTACTTGTTAAAACATATTGAAAGGAATCGAAGTATGGTAGAATCCTGATGCATTTTGTAACGGTTGCAAGAATATTATATACCAGGAAGTGGAAAGAGAAAGTCAATCAATCCAACTATTAAAAATTGGTTCGTAAAAATATTTGAAATGTTTCATATGGATACACCAACCTGTATGTTAAATAACCAAATATGACAAAAGTAAATCAGGAATGGGAGTGTATTAAAAAAAATATGGAGAGAAAAATGGGTGAGACTGATAGAGAGATATAACATAGTAGTTCTTCTGTTCTTCTTTTTATTTTTTCCTCTTTTCTATTCTTTCTCTCTTTACATAGACTTTTACGGATTTAGTGTGAACAATTTAACAGAATTTGGAGGTGTTTATAATACATTGTGTGAGTTTTTGTCAGATAAGGAATTAATTACTTAAGATAATTAAGGAAATATATTACCCTTTCTCATTATTTTAAACAGATGATTTCATTATTTTAAACAGATGATCTATTTTTGTAACTCTATACATATATTTTTCTTCTTTTTCTTGGTTAAATAGATTTATATACAGAATTGTAAAGATGGTGGAAACTATGTTTTGGAATATAAATGTATCTTTCAAATAAAATATAACAATAAAAAAAGAAAAAAGAGGAGATACCCTGGGTGAGATCCTATATTGCTTCAGCACAGGGTAACTACCTGCCAGTGGAGACATGTTATGAAACTACAGTGGGCCTTCCACTTCTGTGGGATCAGCACTCACAGATTTGATATATTTATAAGTTATTTTAATTTTTTAAAATTCATTTATTTTTTTAAAAAAATCACCCAATTTGCCCCTGCCATGGAAAAAATCTGTTCTCTTTTAGGAATCTCTAGCTGCTCCAGCTCACTGGAAGATCTAGAGATTCCTGAGAATACTTCTCTAGGCATTGCTAGGTCCTCCAGCATGACTTTATGGCCCATTTCTGCTGGAAGTGGACCACAGAATAATACTGGAGGACCTAGAGATTCCTAAAGAAGTGATCTCAGGTTAACGAAAATATTGTTTGCAGTTTTTATTTTTATTTGTGTTTTTCCTCTTTTGCAATGGTCTTTCATTCCTAAACCTGACAAAAGTGGAGGGCTCACTGCATACTGAATACCAACTCAGCACAACATATCTGGATCAATGCTCAGAATCTATGGCTGACAACCTCTTGCTCAAGTGCAGTCTATAATGTGCAAATGCAATGGAGAAGTGCAATGCACATTCACATGCTACTCTGTGAACTTCAGTGGGATAACATGTATATGCATAACTCCAATTACACTGCTATCAGCTGGATATGACTGTTACACACCACTAAAAAAATCACTCTGCACATGTATAGCACAAGTGCACCTATGCTTATCATTAAGAGAATGCCAGCATCTGTATATTTCTGCAGAAGTGATGTGAGCAAGGCTTATTACTGAGCCAACACCTATACTGTATGTTAATTCAAGAAGGGGAAAGACTTTCAGCTGAGTTCCATTTCAGAAGCTCTCAGGAATCATGTTCCAGCCGTGTGCAGGGAAAAATAGCAGAGCCAATGATACCGACTTTTTTAAAGCATAAACTCCTTCCTTTCAATAACAGATCCTCAAGAGAGGCTGTTCAGCTTTTTAGAATAGGGGCGAAACCCACACAAAATCTGGAAAACAAGAAAATGATGGTGTCATGGGAAGGGATTGTGGTTTTCCAGGGAACATAAAAGGACTGGACTTTGGCCCAAGGGCCCAAAACTCCCCACTTTGCTTTAAGTGGTCTGATCTGTTGAGCGCTGGGACAGAAGTGCTGAAAGCCAATACACTGGATGACACAGTATTTAAAACATGTATGAACCACACATTTGACCTAACAGGCACCTGGGGTGACAGAGAATTTAAAAAATGCCATTAAAAATGTCATGTCACAACAGTAACAGACACAGGAGCAGAACTTGTGTGAGTACTGATTTCTGGAAGGGATAAGTGTGAGAGGACATACCTGATGGGCATTCTGGACGGGGCATTCTCTACTGCTTTTCCAGTTATTTATTCATACAAATTCACTTTATACCTCACATTTCTCCCACCATGGCTGCCATTTTTTCAGTTTTTATGAACGGTGTTAAAACACACACCTTCAAACTGATCTTTCAAATAGCTTCACTAATTATTCCTTGATAAACAGTATTATTTTAATGGTTTTGACATCTTGTCAATTTTTAAAATTTGCTTTTAATCTATTCTTTCTTTGTTTTTAGTTTTTTTTAATGATGCTAGCCACCTTGAGCACTATTATTTGATGAAAGACAGGGCAGAAGCACAATAATGAGTCAAAGAAACAAACCATTAGTAACACAAAAATCCATGAAGGAAAAAGATGGAATAGTTGCACAATGTCTTTTGACTGGTGCCAGTGCTAGGATTTATTTGTACCTCTGCAAGCATGAGAGATGGGAAGAAAATTAAAAAATATTCAGAAAATGAGACTCTTCACAGTTCAGGACTTATCTGTGCAATTCGCATGTGGCTGTTTGCGCAAAAACCAGCATCTTCTGTGCAGAAAATACAATCATTATTTTATTTGTCATTATTATTTATCAATGCTGTTCTTTTGCACAGAAAATGCTGTTTACTATGCAGAAAATGGTTTTTTTTAATGTGACAAATGTCAAGTGTGAATTTTGCATAGAATAAATTTTGAATTGCAAATAGTCTTTGAAAACTGCACAGTTTCTAGAGACTTTCTCACAGTGAGAAAGAGAAAAAATTGTTATATTTTCTAGTTTCTTCTTTCAAGAAGAAAATTAACACAGAATTACATTCCTAGGAAACACCCTCTTTTTCTGCAGCACAAGCAGCTGAGTGATTCATTCACAGACAGTGTAATAATAGGGCACCATGATTATTATGCACCCCCAGCTGAAAGGAAGGTTAGAACATGGAATCAGGCAGAGACACAGTGAACAGCCTCCTCATGGTTGGGTACTCAGGATTTCCAGGACTCTTTAATAGTTTCATGTTTGTTTTAGCACACTAACAGCCCTCAGAGTAAGTGACCTGAGCCAGCAATTACTGGTTGCTAAAATATGCCATCATACCCTGGGCCAGAAATATTAAACAGGCATCAAATATGTGTTTTCTGTAGAGAGGGTTTTCCCCCACTAATATACGTATTATATTTCACAGCCCTCCACATTGACTAGGGTTAGGGAGATGACCCATGCAAAAGTGGAAAAATTGCAAATATGAAAATGTGTGCGCGTGCGTGTGTGCAAGCATGTATGTAAAGGGGGCCAAGGCATGGTGAGGAGAAGAGACATCCACGGTTCAAACCAGGGCAGGGAAAGGAGAGAGAAGAGGAATGGGTCAGCATGCTCGCCCTATACTTCTTCTGTTTCACCCATCTCCTTCCTTGGGTGTGTGTGTGACTCTGCAGAGGGTTTGTGGTGCTGAGAAATCAAGCTGTGAGCTATGTTTAGTTGGCCAAACTGCAGCAAGTGGAGGAGGAGGACCAGAAAGAGGTTTTTAAAAGGGCTGCATGGCCTGATTGGAGCCACTGAGAGGGAAGGTTTCCCCAGAAAAGAAGTGCTTGAGGTGGGGGGACAGGGTTTGGAGAAACACACAGATAATCAAATCCATTAAAGTTAAACCTGCAAATGTGGAGGGCTGACTGTATTTCTTTGATACAATTATCAGAAATAATCAGCTGGGCAGGAAAATTAACCCTAGTATAATCATGCCCACTTCTCTGCAAGTACACTTCACTACAGTGGGACCTACTTCTGAATAAGTATTATCAGACTACACAATAAAGCATTATTTCAAGAGTTGGAAACATGCAGCCTTCCTGATATTGTTGACCTGCAGTTCCTAGCAGCTGTATCCAATGGTGAGGGATTTGTTATTGTTGGGTGCCTTCAAGTTGTTTCCAATTTACGGCAACCTTAAGGTGAAGCTATCATAGGGTTTTCTTGGCAAGATTTGTTCAGAGGGAGATTGCTTGTGCCTTTCCCTGAGCCTGAGAAAGTATGACTTTTCCAAGGTGGGTTTCCACGTTCAAGCAGGGATTCAAACCCTGGTCTCCCAAAGTCCTAGTCCAACTCTCAAATTGCTAACCATTCTGGCTCTCTGATGTTGCAGAATGCTGGGAGTAAAATTCCAACAACATCTAGAGGACTATTCAGTTCCTATCCTTGTTCTACTATAAATCTTATAACTAAGCCTCTGACTCAGAAGGAAGTATGGGACAGGGAGCAGGGACTTAACCTGGTGTTTGGCACTAAACAGGTCATAAAAAGTATTGACTTTGGCTCTTTTCTTCTTTTAGTACATTAAAAATATACTTGGCAATGCAGGTTGGCCTAAAAAGTAATCTGCAAAGCCAGTTTGTGAGTCTGGAGTCCTGAGAAAAAGTGAGAAAGGCAAACTTGATGTTGGATAATTCTCATGTACTGGAAAGTATTGTATCCTGAATAACAGAATAGAATGTCAGCTATGGGAGGATGTCATTTTTTTTCTATCTTCCCCAATAGGTCAAGGCAATTCTTTGAAAAAAGAAAACTAGCAAATCAGGGAGAAAAGTGGTGTCTCCTTGTTGTGCTAATATTCTTCTTGCAAGGCGATTCCCTACCTCCATCCCCACTTTGGGAAGCATTCAAAACCTGCAACCAGGTGTATGTAGCAGGATAATCCATTCCACCCCTTTATTTAAAGCAATCTGAGAATCTTGTATGCCCCACGAGCCTGAGAGGCTAAGTTGTAGAGTACAAAAGACAGGGCTTTCTCCGTAGCAGGACCACAAATGTGGAGCTCTCTCTCAAGCAAAGTCAGACTGACTCCATCCTTGGGAACCTCCCAGTGGGCAGTTAAAACTATGCTGTTCTACATGGCTTTTGGCCCTTAAAAGTGATTTTAAAACTGTATTTTACTATTGTTATTCATCTTTTTGAAAAAATGTCCGCTTCTAAAATTAGTTTTTAAAAACTGGGCTTTCAGCTGTTTTTAAAGAATCTGTTTTATCTTTTATGCTGTGTATCCTGGAATCCCAATAGGCAGAAAAGTGATAAATAAGTTAATTAATTAATTAATTAATTAAACAGAAAGTGTAGATCCACTTCAAGTTATATTTTCCACAGAAAAATGTAGTGAACCCATTTTTGCATGACTTTTAGCATGATGCGTACCTGTTGTTAGGCACCTTTAAGTTATTTCTGATTTATGGCAACTCTAAGGAGGACCTATCATGGGGTTTTCTTGGCAAAATTTGTCCAGAGGTTTGCCCTTGCCCTTCTCTGAGGCCATGAGAGTGTGACTTGTCTATGGTCCTCCAGTGGGTTTCTGTGGCTGAGTGGGGATCTGAACTCTAGTTTCCCATAAACCTCTAGTCCAACACTTAAAACAACTGCTAGTCCCACACCTGACACAGCTGCATGCTCAAAATTGAAGATACAAGTTCTTCCTAAGAGCCTTGGTGAAAAAATGGGGTAGCAGGCCAGTTCCCCCTCACCCCAGCCATTCACCAACACCAGATCTGTACAACAAGTAGAGGAAGCTGGTGGGCAAGCACAGGAAGGCCGGTTAAGCAGCTAAACAACTCTGGGAAGGGGTTGTGGTTTTGGGCTAAGCAAGAAAGAGGCCCCTTGCTGCTCATGAAGGGGCCTCTTTCTTGCTCTTCTCCTGCTCCCCGCCTCCTCCCTGAGTTCCTGCTGCCAAAGAGATCTCATAGTGGCTTTGCCTACATTGTTCATAGAGGAAAGCAACGCAGGCAGGAAGGGGGATCAGAATGAGGTACTAGTTGGTGTGGTGGGTGGAGGGCAGAAACAGAGGAAGGCTTCTGGTGTCTAGAACAGCCTGGCACCTGGCTAGGCTGGAGGACTTTCCACCTCTGCTCCCCCACTTCAAGGCTACTCTTCTTGGTGGGTGCGGGAGCAGCCCTTGAGGAGTCTGGTTTTTCTTCCAGTCTTGCCTGGTGGCAGTTTTGAACTGCCCTGACAGATCTGCTAAAAATTGTTACAAGGGGTTTCAGATTTTGTATATCATCATTTTCTATGAAATTCACCAGTTTTACAATAGGTGTCAAAAAAAACAATCAACAAATAATTATTTTATTGAGAAAGACAAAAACATATGCAACAAGCCTGGTCCTAGTCCTATTCTGAATCACCAGGCCCCAGCAATATGCAGCAATGTAGACTCGAGTCAATTGATTCAAACTCAAGTCAGACTCAAGTTGCTTCAATGACTCAACTTGGACTTGACTTGGGAATAAATGATGGACTAACTTGATTTGATTTGTGACTCGTCTGTTTTTAGTGACTGACTTGCTGCTCTTGGCTGTCCCACCTCCCTCTCCAGCCTTTTCCCAATCCGTAGAGAAGAAATGCTATGTTGATGACCCAATGAGAGCTCCCTGCGTCTTCCTCGTTTCCCACATTTTTTGAGAAGCCATTTATACAAAAGCAAAAGTGCAGGAAGACTGAAGATGGAGAAAACAGGGGTTTGCAGGGTTTTTTTGGTAAGTGTGGGCATAGAGTGAGAGGAAGTCAGGGAAGGTCACCTCCAAGAGGAAGCTACACCCCCACTCTCTCACGTCTGACAGAATCAGCATACCTCTTCCAGTGGCTTCCTCACAAGCAAGCAGTACAGTCAGCCTTTCACATCTGCAGTTTTGCCTTTCACAAATTTGATTATTTGAAGGTGTGTGCCCTTCCCTCTTCAGCTGGTACCACCAGTCCTCTCCTCTGGTTTTAGAGACACCATCAGCAGCTTCCCATTTTCCAGTGCTTGTCCCCACTTCTCTTCCCCCTGTTCTTGCATTGCTCTCCAGTCCCAACAACAGCAACCCTCATTTTTCAGTTTTCCTGGTCTGACAATCTAGGAGAAACTTACCTTTGCAAATGTGTGCAGGAAAAGAAGTAAAGGGTTGTTATCGTTGGGATTCAAGAGAGACGTGAGGGAGGGGGAAGAGAAGGTTAAAACCTGTTTGAGCTTTCCTAGGGAGAAGAATCTGGAAGAAGGGTGAAATTTGCAATGTGTGCAGGAAGAGAGTGAAGAGTTGCTGTTGTTGAGACTGGAAAGAGGTGTTAGAAGGAGATGAAGAGAAGTAGGGGGAGGCACTGGATGGTGGGAGGTTGTCAATAAGAGGGAGGAGCAGGGGGAGTAAGAGAAGGGTGAACTTAAGAACTTAATCTCCACCCCCTGTTAAAGTTGACTCTTAGGCCCTTTTCGCACGGCATTTGCCATGTGAAAGGGCGCCTGAAGCGTCACGTGATTGTGAGGAGCGATCTGCATGACACACTCACAATCGCGCAACGCTCCAGGGTAGGGCAGGTGCCGCTCACACACTTTTTCATTTTCAGCTTTCCGCCGAAAATGGTGTGCGATTGTGCATTGCTCCAGAGCCCCGCGTGCACTTGCCGTGCGTGTGGAGCCTCCAGAGCCGCGATGGTCGCGCTTCCTGCCCTAGCGCAGCCTGGGAAACTCCCAGGCTGCGCTGCGGAAGGAAGGGGCGGGGCTCTTGCACTGCCTGCTCAGGAGCAGGCAGATTGTGTAGAGCTGAAGCAGTGGGGACGCGAGAGCCTCTCGCTGGAAGCTGCTTGCGCGATCCCTGTACCCCAGCATCGAGAAAAGGTGATTTGCGGAAAGGGCCCTAGACTTGATGCTTGACTTGAGACTTGACCTAAATTATCTTGCAAGGACTTGAGACTTGACTTGAAGCCAGGGACTTGAGATCTGACTTGAGACTTGGATACATCACTGGTAAGTACTCCCCCCCACATACACCTATCAGGCCTGGTTTTTCCTAGAGAAAAAAAATAAATGCAAGAGAGTCTGGAATGAACCCCTCCCCTGTGTGGGGTAATTAGCAATCTGGCTTCATGCTCACCAAAGCTCTGACCAGGCTTGCTGAGCTCCTTTCCCAACCAGACATACCTCCCATTTGGTAGAACTCCCAGGCATCATGGCTGAGGTTGTGGGAAGTTGCAGTCCAAAATTCTGCAGAAGGGGGTGCCAGAGTGAGGAAGGTGATACTAGACAGTCTCGAAGCTCTATACTAAGTGCTCTTAAGATCCATTTTTTCCAGACTGAGGAGAGGAGGAGAACCTGTTCTTTTCCTGAACACTCAAGAAAACAAAAGGCAAGTGTAACAGATAGTCAATTATTATAATACACAAAAGCCTTTTTATAATGTATACTCCACATTCTTTAGGGTTTTCTTTTTAGGCAACAGCTTATGTCGATTTGTCCTCGAAAGTGTTGCCTAAATATCCTAAAGGAACCAGATCCCATCTGATCTTGGAAGCTAAACAGGGTCAGTTCTGGTTAATACTTGGATGGGAGACCACCAATGAATACCAGGTGCTATAGGCTATGTTTCAGAGGAAAGAATTGATAAAGCCAGCTCTGAGTTCCCCATGACATCCTTGCAAAGAACCTAGTAAAATGCGGGCTGGACAGGACTACTGTTGGTTGGATTTGTAATTGGTTAACCAACTGAACCCAAAGGGTGATCATGAATGGCTGCTTTTCATCCTGGAGAGAAATGACTAGTGGGGTGCCACAGGGTTCTGTCCTGGGCCCAGTGCTGTTCAATATCTTCATCAACAACTTGGATGAAGGAATAGAGAGCATGCTGATCAAATCTACAGATGACACCAAATTGGGAGGGGTTGCTGATACGCCAGAGGACAGGATCAAAATTCAAAATGACCTGGAGAGCTGGGCCACGGCTAACAAAATGAAATTCAACAGAGAGAAGGTCCTACACTTGGTAGAAAAAATGGAATACAGAAATATAGGATGGGGGACACGTGGCTGGATAGTAGTACGTGTGAAAGGGATCTAGGAGTCTTAATACATCACAAGCTGAACATGAGTCAGCAGTGTGATGTGGCAGCCAGGAAAGCCAATGCAATTCTCAGCTGCATCAATAGGAGAATGGTGTCTAGATCAAGGGAGGTACTGGTACCACTCTACTCTGCTTTGGTTAGACCTCATCTTGAACACTGTGTCCAGTTCTGGGCACCCCAATTCAAGAAGGACATGGTCAAGCTGGAGTAAGTCCAGAGGAGGGTGACCAAAATGGTTAGAAGCCTGGAAGTCATGCCCTATGAGGACAGACTTAGAGAGCTGGGGATGTTTAGTCTGCAGAAGAGAAGGTTAAGAGGGGACATGATAGCCATGTTTAAATATCTGAAGGGATGCCATATAGAGGAGGGAGAGGGCTTGTTTACCGCTGCTCCAGAGACCAGGACAAGGAGCAATGGATTGAAGCTGCAGGAAAGGAGATTCCACCTGAACCTCAGGAAGAACTTCCTGACAGTCAGGGCTGTCCGGCAGTGGAATCTGCTGCCTCGGAGTGTAGTGGAGTCCTCTTCCTTGGAGGTTTTTAAGCAGAGGCTAGTTGGCCATCTGTCAGGAGTGCTTTGAGGGTGTTCCTGCATGGCAGGGAGTTGGACTGGATGGCCTGTGTGGTCTCTTCCAACTCTACATTTCTATGATTCTATGAGTATTCCTTGACTAAGAAAACCCTATGAAATTCATGGGGTTGCCATAAGTTGACAGATGACTTAAAGGCACATAGACACACACACAGCCAAAAATGACCAGAGCACAGTGACATCAGTCCTCAGCTCATGATCCATTTCAAAGGCATGTAATATGAAAGGAAAAATGCCTCACTCCTTCACATGGGAAAGTCTGAATGTACTGTTAATGTACTGTCATGACTGGAGCCTAAAGTTCAGCCTGAAACATGAACTCGGAAGGGGATCTAACTTGCACACCACTATCTCCTCTGATCAAAGAAGGAGCTCACAAAGAGATCAGCCACATCATACAGGTAACTAAACTCTTAACAAAAATCCAGAACTGATCCAAAGCTCAACAGAGGAGTGCATGGTAAGCTATATGATGCGGAGTGCTGGCATGCTTATTTTCCCAATGTGCCAGGGACTGGCACCATATTTGTGCCCACCAGCTACAATTGTTTCTTTCTTTCCTGGAAACTTACTATAGTCAATGGCTCAAGGACTGGCACTGGTCCATAGACCACCTTGACTAGCACTGGTATAGATAGTTTCTAGGCCAAGGTTACTTTCTAGTCTATACGTCTAAAAGACCATGCTCCTGCATCTCCTTGATGCGTACAATCTTCCTAAGTTATTTGTTGTTTCTACTTTATGGAAGACTGAGCGATGTCTGTCCGCAGAAGCCTTCCTCTCTGCTTTATCAGTCAGGGTAATATGCTATCAGAGGACATGGAAGAGGATCCTCTCTGCTGTTGCACCCCAATCATGGAATCAACTCCTGTTTAGGAGGCCAAATAGTATCCATGTTGTTCTAATTCCAAAACCCAGTTGGAAAAAATTGTTGTTTTAAAAAAGCCTTTAAGGTCTAAGCAGTTTTATATAGAACTACACGTATGCACGGTTTTGATTAATTTTAAAATATTTTAACTGATTTTAATCCGTCTTCTCTTAACTTGCTAATTTTTTAAATGTATGTTTAGCCATTTAAAATCATTTTGTTTACATGGTTTTAAATTAGTCGACTGATTTTATTGTATGCTGTACTGAGAAGTTTACACAGAAACTTTCATAATTATTTTTTACTGTTTACATTGTTTCAAACTGATCATGTTGATTTTATTGTTCACTATTCTGAGATCTTTAGACAGAGGGTAGGGATAAGAAAATAAATAAATAATTGAATGGCTATCAGAGCTCTATTTCAAGTTCTCCATTTGAAGGACTCTCCAATAGAATTCAGGTTAAAAGATAAAATATTCTGATATCTTTCCCAAGGTAAATGTGTTCATTAGGACTATGAACACTTACAATTGCTAAGTGGAAGTTCAGTTAAGTGTCTGGTCACCAATAACAAAAGCAGACCCAGGAAAAATGGAACAGCTAGAAGATGCTGCTGAGAAATCATGCCATCTCCCCTCTGAAGGCATAAAGCAGGGCTTTCCAAACGGTGTGTCATGATACATTAGTGTGTCACCTGCATTGTGTTGGTGTGTCACCTCCTCAGCCGAGAAAGTCTGTTGTCCTTGCTCTCGTTGGGGCCTTTTCCTGGCAAGAGTGATGGCAGGAGGCAAGGACTGGATGGGAGGGGCTGCTTTTTCCCTGCCATCGCTCTCGTTGGGACTTTTACCCAGCAAGAACAGTGACAGCGAGCAACGACCAAGTAGGAGGGGGCTGCCTTTCCCCACTCTAGATAGGCCTCTGGGTACTGTACATGCCTGATCAGTTGGAAAAAGTTGAAGTGAATGTGAAAAGACACAAGAGGAGGGGTCTGCAGGTGTGTACCTCGAGAGATTGTTCTCTCACTTTATCACTGAGAGAGTGGAGTGCTGTTATTTTCTTATTCAGTTACTTGCACTGCAGTTGAATTACCCCTAAAATGGAAACGTTTCTGATTAAGAAACAAAAAGCTGGTGAAGATGACATTTGCAATGAACAAAATGTAACAGCTGTAGAGGAAACTGCTCAAGAATCAAGTGCTAACGGTCTGTATTAGTACCTCAGTCAGTTTAACCTCCGGTTTGCTAATAAAACTGAATTACTGTGTCGTGAAATGATGCATGTCTAAAAAGTGTGTCACCAATATGAAAAGTTTGGAAAACTCTGGCCTAGAGCATCAGCTGGAGCCCTGGGATCCACCTCTCCCAGAAACTTTCTTGTAATCCTGGCTGCAACAAACATTATTAACTCCTTACTGAAAGGAAATTAGACAGTTAACAGCAACAATTGTCACTGGAAAGACAGGAGATAACTCATGGTTTTTAATCTCACATTCTACAAATTGCTTGGACAGATCCAAATCTGAAGAATGTGGGACATCAAGAAGCTTACTGCAGACCTAGGATGGGGAATCTACAACCCCACTGGGCATGCATATGATCCACAGCGCTGAACCAGTGGCTTTGCTCTTCTTACCCCCCATGTATGCTCCAGCACCAGGCATTCTATGGTACTAGCCTCAGTGCCTTTCTGCCCTGTTTCTGAAAGGTACCACTCTTTCTTGTGACTGGCTTCCCCCGGGGATGCTCCACAGTTGTTCACCATCATCATCACCATTAGCACCACCACCACCACCACCATCATCTTTAGTTATATCTCACCTTTACCAAAGATCAGAACTCAAGGTGGAATCTAAATCTAAATTCCCAGCACACCCACCTGGCAAGACTAGCCCAAGTCATGTTCCTAGCTTTATTTATTGATATTCTAATTTCTTTGTTTGCAAATATTTATGTATTGCTTATATTCCAAATTGTCAAACTGGAAAACATCAACAACATTTAAATTATATGGTGTGCACTAATACAGAGAAAACAACACACACATTCTTTGAGTCTAAGCAACCAGTATTAGAAAAGGACAAGACAGTCTCCCTTTTACTCCCATTTACTGAAACCAACTGAACTGACAATTGAATGTTAATTCAGCACATGCGACAGCAGAAAACACCTCTGCACCTGATGCCACGGATTGGTTGGTTGGTTACTTTATTTGTGTATTTATTTATTTAGTCTCCCAGTTTTCCTCCAGCATGGGACTCAAAGTGGCTTACAAAAACACTTAAACAAGAAAAAGCTAAACCCTGATAAAAAAGTTAAAACACAAGTTTAACAAGTTATCATATTAAAATGGCTTTATATTTTACAAAATGTAAAATCATTTTAGGGTAGTTTAGTGAGTCAACAAGAAGACTTGTGGCACACATAGGCCAACATCCTGTTAAAGACATACCCACATGTAAATTGTGCTACACATGTAGATTTTTCATGTCCAGCTGATGGTGGCACAACAATTGTGGTATTCTGCATGTGAGACCACGGAATACATGGTAGCACATTAAAGTATACACAGTAGGATGTAAATTACACATTGCCTTTGTGCATTGAACACTGCAACTGCACAGTGGTTTAGCAGGCATGTGCATTGCCACTGATCCACATATGTTGCGCTACACTCATATTCAGTATAGGTGATATTTATAACCCTGAAGGGATATAGAATCTCCATCATTTTATGCCAACAAAGGGGAATGGATGTGAGACTCTTGGGGGAGCAGACAGTGGGACAGTACTGCTGGCCCACAGTATCTGCCACCTGACACGATTGCCTCTCTTTGCCTGTTAGGGTTGGCCCTGCCCCCTGGGCCCTTTTCTGCCAAGCATATTGCAGGCAAACTATCCTTGTGCTACCAAGAAAACTTTTGGTTTCCCTTTTTCCCTCAGTGCCCTCACAAAAGAAAATAAAAATCAGACTATGAGTTTATATTTTAGCAAGGGAAAACTTTTCATCCACTAGCTAAACTATCATGAATTTGGAGAAGAAAAACAATAGGAAAAGAGACTAGTGCTTGGTTAATATCGGGTTAATAAAAATATCAGAATACACACACACACACAGAGAGAGAGAGAGAGAGAAACAGCAAAGCCAAATGGACCCCTGCATTCACATTCAGTTACTGGACCTGACTGCATAATACTCAACTTCATTTCAAGACTGTTTCATGTTTTTAGCAAAGACTTTGGATTCTATGCTTCTGGTGATATTTCCAGTGGACACAGCTCTTCCTGTGGTATTACAGCTGGCACTGCCACAAGAACATTGCCCAATTGTTTCAACAAAAACATCATCCATTAAAAAAAAGAATCCTTTCCATGATGTATGGAAAAACAATCTGCAGTGTCAAAGAGCAGTGGGGGTAGGGGAGGCAGGAGAGAAATAAGAGGCAGAGAAATAAAACATTGGCTCTTTTAAGCAAAAAGAATAGTAACATATGTAAAAATATGGAGTAAGTTTTTGTGACAGAGGATACTGCCCCCACATACAAATCCTGTTCCACAGATGGCATTTTTATTCAGTTCTCAAGATTTATAGCACTGAAGTAACTTAAAACTTAAGTTGAGCATTTAGAGATGCATTTTAGACATCCAGAGAAAAGAGGCAGGCAAAATCACCAAGGAAATGTGAACACAACATATATATGAATTCTAGTTCTAGGTGAGAAGTCAGATGATGTAATGTAGCAGTTTGATTGTTAGACTACGACGCTAGAGATCAGGATTTGAATCCCTGCTCAGCCATGGAAACACACTGGGTGCCCTTGAGCACATCACACCCTCCCAGCATGAGAGGAACCCCCTCTAAACCAGTCTTGCCAAGAAACCCCCTTAGTTTGGTAGGTTCACCTTAGGATCATCATTAGTCAGAAATAACTTGAAGACACACAGCAACAACAACAACAGCAACAATTATGTGTGAAGGATTTTCAGTGTCTTACTTTCTGTAATGGTAGAAATGTGGGGACTGAGGGCAAATTTCACTGTGGGGCAGAATTTTTATTTGGAGGGCAATGCCCTCATTTTCCCCCTCCATAGCTACACCTTTGCTCCCAGCCATTCCTCATCAAGTAGAAATGACAATATTCTGGTACAGAATTGGATCACAGAAGAAAATATTGATTCACTTAGGTATCAATAGCAATTAAATTCAGTCTAAAAAGTACAGATACCAATGACTTTGCTTTTTGATGTTAAGTACTCTAACAATCTTGATTTTCTTAGGTGAAGTTAGATAGCTTTCTTTTTCCCTTTGGCCCAGACCAATCTGATCTCTTCATGCCACAGAGCACTAGGTCTGGAAACAACCTCACAGCTTTTGTTGACCCTGGTAAGGATAGACATCCCACCCCACCCATAAAACCTGTTGGAAAAAAAAAACAATCATCAATTTGGGACTTTCTGAAAAAATTCATTTGTGCAAAATCCATATTTTTGCAAACCCTATTCCTGTACAAAATCTTGTTTTTCTGCAAGCATATCTCTCACGAAAAAGTACCAAATTACAGAAAAAATTATTAAACTGTGCAAAAATTTTAATAATGTGACCCAGAGAGTATATTCAACTTTGGTCTTAAGCTCAAGTGAGAAATAAATAAAATATTTACAACCTTAGTTAACAAACACAGTAAGTATGAAGAGTAACAGAGAGAAGAGAAAAACAAAGAAATAAGGGATCCTATGGTCTTGACAGATTAATTTGTATTAATATTTTACTTACTTCTAATAGGTTTAAAGTGTTGCTTTAATATACATAACTGGTTTAACCTGTTTTATACGCAGTAGATGAGTTCCATGATGATTCTTATGACTTTTGGTTAAGACAGGTTGAGCAACCTGTCACCCTCCAGAAATTAGTCGAATTCCCAACAGCCCTAGCCAGCAGTAGTGAGGGATGATGGGAATTCCAGTCCATTGTATGGTCATCTGTATGCTTAGGACTGTAGTTTTAGTTTGTTTACAAGACTATATGAAACTATCTTGATTCTTCCACCTTTACCTTTGAAAGCATGATGTTACTGCAGCCTAGGCCTACCCGGAGATAGCTCCCAATATCGCTTTTGATATCAAACCATTTGGTTTTCCCTTGCCACCCCGTTCCACGTGTTTGTGAGGCCACCGAACAAGCACGCAAACAGGCACGGCCGATAATTGCTGAGATATTCCTTTCTCCACCTAGGCAGGCCAGACATAGCCGGTTCGTCGCTTCAGGGACCTCTCTGGCAAACACCTCATTAAGTATGCACGATACTAACAGGCTTCCTGCCCCAAGCAGGCTACTGGACAAAGGTTATGCTGTCCACTGGTAAGCGCCGCGCATTTGCATACTGGCCACACTATTGTTAATTCGGCTTTGACTCAATCATGCAAAGTTGTGACCTTTCTGAGACATTGACTCACACCCAATACACATTGTTGTCCCCAAGTAAGGCAGAGCCTGCAGTCCCAATTCACCCTATAAAAACCCCTGATTCCGAGACCTTCCTCGGATCGCTCCAAACTTCCATCAAGCCTTGCTGCCGCTTTATCCGGCGAGCCTTCCCCTCAGCTCCAGTAGCTGAGACTGCAGCAACCTCGGATCGCTCCTGAGTTTCATCCCGTCTTGCTGCTGCTAAGCTTGGCGAGCTCCCCTCAGCTAATCGAGCTGAGTTTCTTCTCTGCGCCCCCGGATTTCCCGCAAGGTCCAGGATGACGAGACAGGTGTCGTATCACCCATTTTCCCCAGCAATCTCTATCCTTAACTCTATCTTCTTAGCCAGCTGTGTGATTGTGGTGTCTTTAAAATTTGTCTGTCTGCAATAAAGCATCATTTTTATTACTGTACTGCCATCTGTGTGGCTGCTTGACTGACCTGACCCCATACACATTGGTTTGCAAGATCCTGATAAGTTACCCTGCCTCTCACTAGCTTAAGTGAGTGCTACAGCTAATTTTCCCCAAATTGTGTGTTGTTTGGTTATTTAGGTGTCCCTCCAGGGACCCCCAGTAAACAGGGTAACAATGACGAATTAAGCCAATATTAATATGTCTAAATTATAAACAGCTGAGTTTTGATTAACACATTTAAAAGCAAAAACGCAACAACACAGGGAAATGTTGCATACTCTCTTCTTCACTTTCTAAAGTTCATTTCATAGTTCCTTTCCAAGAAGGCAGCAGGAGAAGACAAACATCTCTCTGTTCACAATAAACACACAGTTGTGGCACACATTCCCTCAATGTCACCTTGACAAAATTGTTCTTTTCTGCTCCAGGGGGAATATTTATTTGAGGAATATTTTAGAGTACAGCTCTGGCCTCAGAAAAACAGAAATTGTCACTAAGGTATGATAAGAAAGGCTATGGAAGGTTAGAAATTGCTGGCTTATCATTTCACATTTCACATTCAAAATTCAAAATGACCTGGACAGATTGGAGAGCTGGGCCACAGCTAACAAAATGAAATTCAACAGAGAGAAGTGTAAGGTCCTACACTTAGGTAGAAAAAATGGAATACAGAAATATAGGATGGGGGACACATGGCTGGATAGCAGTACGTGTGAAAGGGATCTAGGAGTCTTAATAGACCAGAAGCTGAGCATGAGTCAGCAGTGTGATGCGGCAGCCAAAAAAGCCAATGCAATTCTCGGTTGCATCAATAGGAGTATGGTGTCTAGTGCGAGGGAGGTTCTGGTACCACTCTACTCTTTGCTTAGACCTCGTCTTGAATACTGTGTCCAGTTCTGGGCACCCCAATTCAAGGACATGGTCAAGCTGGAGCAAGTCCAGAGGAGAGCGACCAAAATGGTGAGGGGCCCGGAGGCCATGCCCTATGAGGATAGACTTAGAGAACTGGGTATGTTTAGTCTGCAGAAGAGAAGGTGTGATAACTGAAACCCCTGTCAGAGCTGCTGATGACGAGCAGCAGCTGTTGGTCCCTGTGGCTCTGGTTGGAGATGAGTCCTGCAGCTCGAGAGCTCCCCCTGCTGCCATGGACCAAGCAGGCTTGGCTATTCCTCTGCCTGCTCCTTTAGGGCAACAGGGATCCGATTCTGAAGATGGTTTGGAGCCTGTGCCAATCAGCCCACAAACAAGGCAGAGACTCAAGACAGCTGTGAAAAGGGAGGCTTCCTTGGCTAAGTTTAAGAAGCAGTGACTAGCCACACCTGTGTCTTGGGCTATATAACTGCCTGACTGGAAGCTTTCCTTTGCTTGTGGCAAACTTCTTTCAAGCCCTCCTCTTGCCTGTTCCTTGCTCCCAGCACCTGGTTCCTGCTACCTTGAATTGATCTCTTGATCCTTGGCTTTTGGAACTCTGACTATGGCTTTCGCTTGGTGCTCTGGTAAATGAACTCTCTTGTGTAAAGTGTTTGCTTATCTCCTCCCAGCTGGACTTTGCTGGCTCTCATGACTCCCTTCTCTGGGCTGGCTCACTGCCCAGGTCTCTGACCTTGACAGAGGGGACATGATAGCCATGTTTAAATATTTGAAGGGGTGCAATGTAGAGGAGGGAGTGGGCTTGTCTTCTGCTGCTCCAGAGACCAGGACAAGGAGCAATGGATTCAAGCTGCAGAAAGGGAGGTTCCAACTGAACCTCAGGAAGAACACGGTCAGGGCTGTCCGGCAGTGGAATATGCTACCTCGGAATGTAGTGGAGTCTCCTTCTTTGGAGGTTTTTAAGCAGAGGCTGGATGGCCATCTGTCAGGAATGTTTTGAGGGTGTTTCTGCATGGCAGGGGGTTGGACTGGATAGCCCTTGTGGTCTCTTCCAACTCTACATTTCTATGTTTCTATGTTTCTATTTAGTTGTGTGTTTTAGCTTAAAGGAAAGGGTCAAAAAATTTCCAGTATGGGCCACTAGTTGACCATCTCTTGTGAAATGAAGCTCATAACAACCACAGAATACCTGCTCTGCTTCTTCCCCAACACCATTCTGACATAACATTTCAAAATGCAATGAAGAGAATATACATCTCACCTCCAGAGAAGCAAAACGGCAGAGTTAAAAGCGAGAGAAGCCAGAACTATAATTCTCACAGGAAGGCTCCTCCTCGGATGATATAGCCTTCTTTAAGGGGTTTATTCTGCCTTAGGTTTCATGGCCAATTTTTTAATACTACAAGAACAGCTTGTATGCTAAAATAGTAACAAACACATTGAAATAATAATAAAACATTCTCAACTAAGACTTGGAAGGGCAGAATGAATCTGTAATAGTGAAAGCTGGACAGTGAACAAAGTTGAAAGGAAGAGAATCAACTTATTTGAAATGTGGTGCTGGAGGAAAATTCTATAGATATTATATTCCACCAAAAAGACAGATAAAGTGTGCTGGAACAAATCTGGGCTGAACTCTCACTAGAAGATGACTAGACTGAGGTTGTTGTACTTTGGAGATGTCATGAAATGACAAGATTCATTGGAAAAGATGATAATTGTTGGTAAAGTGGGAGGCAGTAGGAAAAGAGAGAGACCTCACTACAAGAAAATTGATCCTATCAAGGAAGCCACAACCCTGAGTCTGCAAGAGTTTAGCAAGACAGCTGATAACTAGGGCTCTTGGAGGTCTCTCATTCATATGTTGCCAAACAACAAATTCTAAAAACAACAACAATGCATACAATGATGATATATACTTAAAACACTGCCATTATCATCATCACCATCCCAACCCATTAATTTAATATGCTAAAATAAAATGCCAAACATTTATTCATTCATTTCATTTATTATGGCAAACAGCCAGCAGAATAAATTCCAAACATTAGGCACCAGAGAATTCTCTTAGAAAAACACCCAGAACCTATTCTGATCAGTAGTGCAAAGTACACATGCACAATATTCATGTACCTTTGGACCAATTCCAAAAGCCCTCAGCTCAGACTTTTACCATGGGCAATCTGATCCCCTGCTAAGGGTTGTCTTGCTGGGGAATGGAGGGGAAAAAGAAAGGAAGGGGCAGAAAGAAAGACAGAAAGTGAGGGAAGGGGCGTCTGACTCCACTAACTGCTGGCTTCAGACCCACCGACCAGTCAAAGATGACAAGACTGCTCCCATAGGAATAGACCCACCTCCACATGAAGAGCTTCTCCATCTCAGCTATCTGTCACCCACTTTCTCCTAAAATGGGGCAGCAGGATAGCATGGTGAGTAGTGAGAAAAATGCAGTACATATAATTCAATTCACCTCACATTCTTTTTTATCTTTTTTTATTTTATTTAATTATACGTATACATTTTTAAACATACATGTAACATATATATATCATTTTATCCCAATCATCTATTTCCCTGTTCTTCCCGCCCCTTCCCACCATTTTAAACCTACTCCCCTTCTCTATTCTATTGCACCATTGTTACACCTTATCATATCTATTAATCCCATCACCAAATTCTAAACATACTTTCCCTACAAAATCTATCTTCTAAATAAAAGAACCTACCAACCACCTCTTCCCTTCTTTTCAGAACTCAGGTAATCCATGATTCCTTATCTATAATTTCCTTCTTTTATATTGTTTATGTTTCATATATATTTCTCAACAACTTTCAATATATTCAATTTCATTTCAATCTATTCACCTCACATTCTGTAGTCCATGTCATTCTGCCTAATGAGAGGGACAGCCCTGGTGGGAGAGTGGGTTCAAGAGTTCTTTGAATGCCTTGGCTAAGTTGGAATCACCCCATGAGTGAAGTCTAAACTATGAACCCTTCAATAACAACCCCCCGGGACAACTGTTATCAATTAGCTTGCAAAGCACATAATGGTAGGTTGCAGTTCTCTCTTTCTTCACCTTAGTGCTACAAAGTGCTGGTATTAATCATTAAAACCTGGAATGACTTGAGGCCAGGCTATCTAAAGGACTCTTTCCTCCTACATATACTTGTCTTGGATCTTAGCATTACCTTTAGAGACCATTCGTCAGATGCCCCTCTCAAATAATGTGGGCACCTTTCTAAAGAGATGGTCTTTCCACGGGTTGCACTCTGGAATGTCCTCCCCAGAGAGACTTGCCTGGTGCCTACATGGTCATCTTTTTAGTACCAGACAAAAAATGTTTTATTCTCCCAAGCTCTTTAGTCATTGTGCTTTTTTAAACAACTTTTTGTGGTTTCTACATCTTTCAGTTACTGGTTTACTGGGTTTTCCTTTCCCTTTTCAAGTGTTCATACGGTTTTAATATATTGTGACATTATATGGCTTTTAGCTTTATTTTATAAACCATCCATAAAGCTTCAGCTATTGGGCAGCATAAATACAAAACAAACGAATAAATATGCAGCTAACAAGGCTTACTTTGAGGCAGGAATGTAATCCTTCACTAAGGCCCTTTTCACACGGTGTTTTGGAAGTGAGAGGACCCCTTGAGTAAATGTAAGGAGCGGTCTGCATGACGCTCAAGAGCCTGACGTGAAGCGGGCATGGACTTTTTCATTTTCGGCTTCAAGCCAAAAATGCTCCCTGCTCACACATCGCTCAGGGGCCTCAGGCATACTCACCTGCCATACGAACCCTCCTGAGCTGCACCAGTCGTGCTTCCTGCCCCAGCGCAGCCTACAACTCCCAGGCTGCACTGCAGAAGGAAGGGGCGGGGCGCAGGTGGGGCACTCGCGTGAGTAGGAAGGAGCTGCAGAAGTGAAGCAGGAAGCTTGTGAGAGCGTTTCTTCCAAGCCTTCTCATGCAAAAACCTCAACCCAGCAGCGTTAAAAGGTAAGGTGTGGAAAGGGCCTAAGTTTCTTCTCAAAGGAAGCAACAAATAATTTTGACAATTTTCTTCCCACTATGAGAAAAGCTTTGTAAACCACGCAGTTTTGGAAGTCTATTTGCAGTTTGGGACTTACTCTACACACAATTTGTATGCACAGAAAACGCTGCACAGAAAATGTTTTCTACGCAAATCAACCCCACACAACAAATCCCCAACCATAGCATTTTCTGGGCAGGAAATAGTGTTCTGCATAGGAATATGCAGAAATAAAAAAAATATGTTTATTGAGGAATAAAATGCTATTTTCCATCCAAAACAACTACATGAGGATTTTGTGCAGATCCTAAACTGTAAACCTCAGATGCCCAGAATTCTTCTTGTCAGAATTTATCAACACTCAAAATAACATGTTTCCCAAACATTTGCTCAATATTTTCAAATATCCATTTCATCCCTTCTTTGCAAGCAAATCTTATACATGAACAAAAATCTCATTTCTTCAAGTATGGACCCTTATACAGTTAGAGTAATCCCATCCATACACAGAACAGAGGTCTCAGCAGGCTTAGAGCAGGCCCATAATTTGCAGAAATACAAAGTCAAGTGAAGAAAATAAAAAACAGTCAAAAAAGGACCTGCCACAGCTAGTTGCCTCCCTGAACAGGAACTTTTCACACTGCAACATTTTGTTGCCCATTTCATTTCCCATTCTGCTTCCCAGTTCAAAATATTTTAAAAAGTACAATTTCCAAAAGGGTAGCTATTCTGCAGCAAAAATGTAACACCTTCAAGCTTAACACGTTTAATACAGCCGAGCTTTCTTGAACTACAGTTCACTTCTAATGATTATTGACCCCAACTGGAAAAGCAAAGCAATTCTTTACAGAAAGTACAATGTGATCTTTGTCCTAAACAGCTTTCTTGTGGATGATACAACATAATCTTTGTCCTAAGTATCTTATTTTAAGGATGAAGAAGAGCATGTCATAGTTTGTTAGTTTGTTTGGCTATCAGTGAATGAACCAAAGCATAATTTACTGCATGAAGCCATTTACTGCAACACAAGTTGAAGAGCATTAATCTGTTAATCTAGCACACACAAAACCTCAGATGCCTAAAATATGACAGTCTTAATCCAGTGCTCACTTCTGATCATCCATATGTCATAAGATAACCTAGTACATACAACAAGATGTGATTAGTTCCAGCCAAACACTTCGGTCAACATCATATGATACAGGAAAATTAGAACAACTGTTAATGGGGGGGGGTGAGGTGGGGAACCCTAAACCGTGTTTTCATATGGGTATTAGGGGTTGAATAGTCTTCATTTCTGAGAGGTTCATTTGTTCCCTGGGTAAGCGAGGGAGAATATTTGGCAAATTGGCAGGAAGGATGCATAACATTTTGGCAGTACATTAGGTTTTTTACTAACTCAAATGAGACAGATGAGTATTTCTTATAGTCTTTTTAATATATGTGTTAGTTGAATTTACGTACATCAAAAAGAATAGAAATGCTCATTCATCTCATTTGGCTTGGCAAGCAACCCACCATGCATCCCCCCAAATTTTAAGCATTCCCAATTAGCTGTCTAATTACCCTAAAGGCACTAGATCATATGTAATCTTGGAAGCTAAGTAGGGTTAGCTCTGGTTAGTTTTTGGATGGGTGACCACCAAAGAATACCAGGTACTGTAGGCTATATTTCAGAAGAAGGAGCTGCCAAATCCACCTCTGAATATTCTTTGCCTATGAAATTCATGGGCTTGCTATAAGTCAACAGGCAACTTGAACACATACCGCATTTGCCAGTGTATAAGATGTACTTTTTTCCCTAAAAAAATGCCTTCTGAAAATGGGGTGTATCTTATATACCAGTAAATACAGGTACCTCCTGCTGGGCCTAAATGCATAGGAAAGGCGGCAGCAGGAGTGCTCATGCTGAACACTGAGGAGAAGGGTCAGGACTTGCATCTTTATGGATCCTGGTGCATTCTATACCACTTCCAGAACTTTCTAAATGCGCTTAATAAATTGATTCTTTAATTATATTCATTTCATCTGAAGAAGTGGATTCATATTCAGAAAAGCTGATACAGTACTAAAATAAATCAGTCTTAAATGTAGTACTAGATTTCTTCCATCCCCATTCCCCTCCTTTTTATAGTGCAACAGACTAGCACAGCTACTTTGAAAACTACTCCAAAGAACTGACTTAGAGTGGGGCTTGAAACAAACTTGAAAAACACTGGCAGCCACTTTAAGAAAGCAAGAGCCCAGCTTGCTGCACCCCCTCCCTCCTTTTCACTCCTCAGAGAAGGGTCTTTGCCCTGGAGTCAACCACCTGTGTGACAGGGGGAGAGTAAGGAATTGCCTATCCTGTGGCACAGGGCATTTTCCCAGCTTCCCCCTTCCTACAGTTGCTTGGCCCAGGAGCAGAGACGGGGAGATAGCAGGGGAGGATGAGTGAGGTGAAGTACCTGCAAAACCCCACTGGTTTCAGTTTGCGGTGGGGAAGGAGTGGGATGGAGGCGTGCTTTCTTTCTTCTCCAACCTGAAGAGAAAGGAGAGGAAAGGGAGGTTTGGTTTCATCTGGAGGAGCTGCCTGCTCCATTTCCTTCTTGCAAGATGGGGTTTGCTGTGCCTGTTTCCTGCCTCAGCCTCCACCACCTTGCGGGGGGGGGGTGGAGGAAGAAAATAAGGCAACAAGAGGGGGGCCTAGAAAGAAGAGAAGCAGCCTCCTAATCCTTTGAACCCCCTCTTTTCACTGCCTCCCCACCCCTTTTCTGCACAGAGCTCAGCCGCTTCTGTCTTCACTCTCCCTTTCCAGTTGCTGTTGTTAAGTACCTGTAACTCAACTCCGGTTTATGGCAGAGTTTTCTTGGCAAGATTTGTTCAGAGAGGAGTTTGCCATGACTTGTCTCTGAGGCTGAGAGAATGAGACTTACCCAAGTGGAATTCTTGAAAGGAAAAAAGGAAAAGGGGGAATGCTTGTGTGAGTGCTCCTTCCTCTGCCTCCCGGGGGGTCTCCCCCTCCCCCAGGAAAAACAGAAGGGGAGGTGAACCTCGCACGACTCTTCTTTTCTCTCCTATGCATTTTGCCTCAGCTGGGTACTAAATATTTTTCCCTAAAAAATAAGGTCTGAAAATGGGGTGCTTCATCTATGTTGGTGCGTCTAATACACTGGCAAATATGGTATACACACACATACACATCAGTTACATTTACATCTGTTTTTCTTCTAGTTCGCTCAAGGAATCAATCAGGACCCTTCTCATCTCAACTTAATCTGCACAACAACTTTGTGATGCAAGACAACCAGAGACAATTTACCCAGGTCCCCCTGTGAGTTTCACAACCCAGATTCCTCCAGCTCAGAATGTGAGCCCCTCAAGTTCTAGCCAAACACAATAACCACTTTGTTCATGAACTGCTATCAATTTGTCTTCAAATATGAATGAAAGATCTCCAAGTCACCCTGTTACTAATAACTCTGCTCACAACTTCCAATATTAGGGCTGTGGCTTCCTTGATCAAGTCTGTTCACCTATAATGTGGTCTTTGTCAATGCCAGGCGGCAGCTAAGCAGCAAACAGAGGTAGGAGCCGGGTTTTATGGTCTTTAGTAATAAGGTAGTAAAATAAACAAGAGGTTACATCACCCAAAACAAACAGAAGCAGTGTACTCAACGACAAGGATTTCGCGGATGGAAGATGGTTGTTGCCCCGTGCCCAACTCTCTCCAGCATCTGTCTTAAATACAGAGTCTTGGGCCCAGCTGGGGCTGATCAAACATCCGTTGGCCCAGCTCACAGCTGAAGGCCCTCAGACTTCAAACGCTTTTCGCACAACCGCCATGATCAGTGAACCCCCTCCTTCTCCTGCCGCCTCTGAAGGAACGTGGGGGAGGGTCTGCAGCAAACTCCAGGCCGGAGTCAGGAACAGCCGCTTCTGTTGAGCCAGAGGCATTGGCCTCCTCTGCTGCAGGTACTGGCTCCGGCACCGGCTCTGGAACAGCTGTGGAGTCCGCCCTTGCCTCTGCAGGGACCCCCTCTCCCTCCAAGGGAACCTCCCGCGGCTGAGGGTCCCAGACCACCTCAGAGCCCCCGTCGTCTGAGTCGGCAGCCAGCTCAGCCTGGCTCATGACAGTCTTCCCCTTTTCCTACTGCCTTATTAGCATTATTTTCTTAAATGAGTCATGTCTTCTTATGGTATGTCCAAAGTACAATAGTCTCAACTTAGTCACTTTGGCTTCTAGATAGAGTTCGGATTTAATTTGTTTTTGAACCCATTTACTTACAGTTACTACTACACTAGTGATGTGGGGAACTTTCAGTTCCTGGTTTATCATGTACTAGGTACCAGCACCATATTTGTGCCCATTGGCTACAACTGTTTCTTTCTTTCTTGGAAACTCTGTGCTCACAGGCAGCTCTGGTTCACAACCACTACTTTGAGTAGCACTGCACTATACCACAGTGTATACAGTGTGCACCACATTCTAATCACTCACACACACACACACACACACACACACACACACTCTGTGTTGTCCTTTGGGGGAACAGCACAGGTGCCTGAGCACCCCAGTGGCATTCCTCAGTTTTACGCTTTCCAAATGGGCCAATGGGAATGACACTTTCCTTCTATAACACAGGAATCATGCTGGCCTACCTTATACGATTGTTGTAAAAAAATAACCAAAATATTGCCCAGAAAGTCTTAGGAATATACCCATGCAGTTGGAGGTATGGGAAATCACTGATGATACACCTTTTGCAGCTTGAGTTGGAGCAAGTCCTTCTGAATGTAGGCAGACTTATCTACTATACAAAAGTGAATGTTTGTCATTTGTCTGCATGTTTGTCTGTTTGTTCACGTCAGCATATGATTGGCTGTGTGAGGTGAGAAGACCTCATATGATTGGCTGGCTGTGAAGATTCTATGGAATCCTGGGGTTGGCAGTTTAGGGAGGGGTCTTTAGAATTCTCAGCTAGAGAGCTCTTGGGCCTCAGGCCAGTTGCTATGGAGATGAGGCCTACCATCAATAACATGACAGAAAACATTTGGGAGGCATATATGAGAAAAATTAAAATGACATGCACAATATAGTTACAAGGTCTTCTCGCCTCACACAGATTGTATGGGTTCCATACGTGAAGAATCGTAAAGTTGACATTCAAAACAAAAAATTCTTCCAGAAAAATGTAAAGCCATTGCACAAATTCAATAGAAAGCAAAAAAATCAAAAGCCAATGCATCAACGGCGCCAGAGAACACAGACTGGACTGGGGATTATGGGGAAAAGTTACAGGCACTGGAATAGGCCAGCTGCTATGGAAACGATGCCTAGCATCAAGGAGGAGGACAGTGTATTCCTGCAGGAACTCAGCCTCTGTATATTAACAACTACGAATACAGACTGGATTGGGGAATATGGGGATAAGTTACAGGTACCGGAATAGGCCTGTTGCTATGGAGATGAGGCCTAGCAGCAAGGAAGAGGACAGCGTACTCCCTCAGGGACCCAAACTGTATATGTAAATAACTCTGAATATAGATTACATTGGGAAATACGGAGCAAAGTTACATGAAATGTAGAAGAAAGTTTGGTGAGTTCTGAAGAAGAAAATAAAAGCCCCAGGCAACACCAAGTAAATACATTAGTTTCCCATAAAGACATGCTTTTGATTGCAATCCTGTGTAAAGTTACCAATGAACAAAACCTGCTGGATGTAGAAGTGGACAGCAAAGTCTTATTGTCAATACTCTTTGATTCCTATTGAGAAGACGGCAAGGATTTTGGCTACTCATTGCCCATTCCCAATTCAATTTCCTCAATTTCAATTTCCTCAATATCAATTTCCTAAATATTTTATTCATCCTAGACTCTTTAGGTTCCTCTTTACTTTGAAATTCAATTAATACTGTAGTTGCATGTCACTGATCTAATGAATGAGTAGCAGATGTAGGTGAAACACGGCAGTGACTTCAGATATAAAAATCTTGCTCACAAGCTGAGCCAGAATACAAGAAAGGCTTAGACAAATATCCGCAACAACCAGCAAGGAACACTAATTACTCAGAGGTCAAATTCACCTCTAACTGGAAATTATTTGAATTATTATTATTTGATATAGCTTCATGAATTACAAATTGTGAATTACAATATCCTTTACTAAGCTTTCTTAATAAGTCAGCAAATAAAATAAGTCTGAAGCAATCTTCACATAATTACTTTTTAAACTTTAAGAGCAGTTCTCCTCCTCCTCCTCCTTTTTTTTTTAATGCAGATGATTCACAGACTATAAGGAAAGAGAATAAAACTGTGGATTGGAATAACAAGAATCAAAAAGATAATTACTAAGTTTTCAACCTGTGTTCCAAGAGATCTGAGAGTTCTTTCAAAGTTTATCCTCAATGCAAAAATTGAAAACAGCAAGTAAGATTCTCAAAAAGACATTTGCCACCAACCTCTCCACTACTAGGCTTTTGAGTATATTCTGAATTCATTAAAGACTGAGTAGGTAGACAGCACAGTTTGGGGAAGTCATCTTTAGACTACAGTGCCCGTAATCCCATACCAATATGGCCAGGAAGAAGGATTCTGGTAACTATGCTCCAAAGTAACATCTCTCAACTCTGGGACATAGTGAGTCTTAAAAAACATAACTAATGTTCATGGCCCAGCTAGAACCAAATGGAACACATTCCTCTCGGGCACACAAGAGTTCCATGATAGATGCTCAACAGAAATATCAACACAAAAAACCTTTTCTGAAGAGCAAAAGCTTGAAAGCCACAGGAGCAGGCCAGTGAATTTTTGAAAGGAAAAAGACTTCTCCTAATTCTCAAAATGATCTTACTAATTCTAATTTCCCATACATTCTGATGAAAGGTTTCATTTGTATGACTTAAAGAAAACCTTCAGTATTATTAAATCTGCACCAAATATCACCTCATTCCTGACCATAGTCTAAAAGGTCTGGTTATAATCTATAAAGCCCTAAGCAATGATGAGCAATGGATATTTAAAGCAGTGGTTCTCAAGCTCTGGTCTTAGATGTGGAAATTCTTTAAATCTCCCGTGGCTGGGTCTTCTTGGATTTACACTCCAAAACATCTTGAGGACAAAAGACAGAAAACTGCAGAACCATCTCAGGGATTGTCTTCCCTAAGAGCTTGCCAGATCACTACAATCAGTACCCTGAGCTTTTCCTCTGCATTCCATTGCTACTGGTAGTTAAATCACCTAGGATACAGAACAGGATAATCTGAATTGCAACACTCATTTTGGGTAACTGCCTACCTCCTAAGACCTCACTGGCCCCCACTCCAAATTCCTCTCTGATGCTTTAAAAACCTTTTTCTTCCATCCCCTGAAACAAGTGCTTTGGTAACTAGTTCTGTTTTCATTCCTTCCTTCCTTGTTTGTTAGTTAGTTCGTTCGTTCATTCATTCATTCATTCGTTCAACAATTCATTCATTCATTCAACAATTTATTCATTTTCTCAAATCTCCAGTAACAAAGCATTATCTGGGTCTCATGTACAGTAAAAATACATTTGAGAGTGAAGTAGTGTAATGGTTTGAGTGTTGGACTGTGACTCTGGAGACCAGGGTTTGATTCCCTAGTCAGCCACGGAAACCCACTGGGTGACCTGGGTGCATCACACATTCTCAGTTCTCACAAAACTCCATGATAGGTTTGGCTTAGGGTCACGATACGTTGGAAATAATTTGAAGGCACACCACCACCACCACAACATCAACAGCGATTTAAGATAACTAGGTAACTTTGAAAAGAGAAATTAAGAGACTAAAAGATTACAGCAATGATAAATTGGAAGAACAGGTTGCTTACCTGTAACTGTGGTTCTTTGAGTGGTCATCTGTGCCCTCATACATTAGGAGCTTTCGCGCATGCGCTGTAGCGTTCGGAAGAGTCAAGAGCTTAGTAGCTTGGCGGGAACCCCTCCCCCATGCCCGTACCAAGCATGCTCAGCCCGCCGAGCAACGGTCGCTCCTCAGCTCTGTAGTCCGCCAATAAGGGACCTGAGAAAGAGGGGACGGTTGGGCTGGCATGTATGAGGGCACAGATGACCACTCGAAGAACCACAGTTACAGGTAAGCAACCTGTTCTTCTTCTTCGTGGTCTCTGTGCCTCATACATAAGGAGACTGTGTAGCTTACCGGTAGGATGGTGGGTCAGGTCCTAGAGAACTGAAGCCAGCACAGCACGTCCAAAATGAGTATCCCTGCAGGACTGGCAGTCCAGTCTGTAGTGGCGCACAAAGGTCGATGGCTGGGACCAGGTCGCCACATGGCAGAGTTCCTGCAGGTCAACTCCTCGCAGGAGGGCTGCAGATATCACCACAGTTCTGGTGGAATGAGCCCGGAGGAAAGCTGGCGGAGGCTTCTTGGCAAGCTCATAAGCCAGGTGAATAGTCTGGACCACCCATTTAGAAAAACGTTGGGTGGAAACTTTGTGGCCTCTCCGATGCCTGTCATAGCACACAAAGAGGTGCGGGGTCTGTCGGAAAGAGGCCTTGTAGAAGGCCAAGGCCCAATGAACATCCAAGGAGTGAAGGGATCGCTCCAAAAGTGTAGTCGGGTCCGGGTAGAAGGTTGGCAAGATGATGTCTTGGCTGAGGTGGAAGTTAGACACCACCTTCGGTAAGAAGGAGATGTTAGGCTGAAGGACCACCTTGTCCCTATGGAAGACGAGGTATGGCTCGTCAGATTGAGGGCTCTCAGCTCTCCCGCTCTCCTAGCAGAGGTGACAGCTACCAAGAAGGCAGTTTTCATGGCAAGCAGCCTGTCATCTGCAGTCGCCATGGGTTTGAAGGGCAGTCTCGTCAACTGCGATAGCACCAGCAATAATGACCACGGTGGTAGCGGTGGTGATACCAGTGGATAAAGGTGGTGCAGGCCCTTCATAAACTGCTTCACGGTAGCATCACGGAAGAGAGCTGCTGATGGAGATTGTGGAGGTTGATATGCTACGATAGCAGCAAGATAGACCTTCAAGGAAGGGAAGGCTAAGCCCTGCTCTCGGAGATGCAGAAGGAAGTGGAGCACGGTAGGAAGATTGACAGGCGATACTGGCTCCCGTCGTGCTTCGGCAAAAGCAACGAAGGAAAGGCGAAGGAAAGGCAGAATCGACGACAGCGTGACCATCTTGAACCTCTTGGGGCGGATGTATTCGTTCACCCCTCTGAGGTCCAGAATGGGTCGCAGGGTTCTGTCCGACTTCGGTACCATGAAGTACTGGGAGAAGAAGCCGGTGGTAGAGGCTGAGGGTTGGAGTCATTCGATCGCTCCCTTTTGCAGAAGGGACTGGATCTCTTCCAGCAGGGCCGGGCTAGCTGGGTTGGAATAATAGGCACCTCACAGTGGAATACTTCGAAACTCTATGGAGTAGCCAAGACGGACGATGGAGAGGACTCAAGAGTCCATAGTGACTCGGCGACAGTCTGCAAGGTGCCTGGCCAGGCTCGGTTGATCTTCTAGGGCTGCTGGCAGGCTGAAGGATGGTAGTGGTGGTGGCGACCTGTGGAACGCATCAAAAGTGGGACTTCGTCCCAGAAGAGGACTTCTTCGAAGACGAAGATGGGCGCTTTCGGAGAGGTCTCCGTGTCGAGGATGCGGTTGACGGTCGAGATGGGCCCGAGTGAGGCAAGCGGGGCTGGAAGGAGGAGGAGGAGGACGTGCACCAGGACGGCCAGGAACCAAAGCTGCGTTGAGGCTGTTGGGGCTGATGAATGCCTATCTTCTTAGCCGTCAGATGTGCCTTGACTAGATGGTCCATGGCGGCATTGGCTGTTGCGTGGAACAACCCCTGGCCGTCAAAGGGGAGATCCTCTATCCTCCTCCTGCTGTCCTCCTGGAGGCCCGATGATCGGAGCCAGGTATACTGGCGCAACACCACTGACCCCACAAGGACCTGGGCGGCAACCTCCACTGTGTGCCTCGCGGAAATGATTTGTTGATTCGCGAGGGCAACCTCCTCATTGAAGAACTGGAGGGCGTTCGCCCGATGCTCCTCTGGCAGATTGGATAGCGTGGGTCCAAATTTGTTGAGGAGGTTCCTCGCGTATGCCGCCAAGCATGCCTATGTGTTTGACACTCTGGCAATGAGAGAGGCAGCAGTGTAAAAGCGCCTGCCGAAAGTGTCTAACCGACGTCCCTTGTGGTCGGGCGGTGTGGTATGAGCCCGATTCCCATCCTTGGTTTGGGTCGACTCCATGACAATAGAATTTAGCACTGGGTGTGAGAACAGAAAATCGACCTCCTCCTTCTGGGTGCGATATAGATGTTCCAGCCGATGCGGGATCGGCTGTGCGGACGCAGGCTTGGCCCAAGGTTGTTTCAGGGCCTCAGTCAAAGTTGGCAGGAAGGGCAACGGCGCAGTGGATGGCGGGTGGGTGTCAACGTATTGATATACTGGGTCCTGCACAGCCGGGGACGGTTCAGCAACATTGAGCCCTAGCGCCGTCGCCATGCGAAAGAGGATGGCCAAGAACTGTTTAACGTCCTCAGGTGCCGATTCTGATCCTGCTTCACCGAATGCCGGGGGGGGGGATTCGTGGGACGTCACTGTCAAATCCCCAGAATCTGAGTCCGTCTCGCAGGACCGAGATGATGAAGATATGGCCCTCTCGACGGACTTCTCCCTGGATGATAACTGCAGGGTGACCGCTGGCGCTGCTGTTTTCTGTGACGGTATCGTTGCAGGTACCGGCGCCTCAGGCAGTGTCGTCGTAACGGCCGTTGTGGATGGTACTGGCATAGGCCTCAGGCGATGTATCAACTACGAGACGGCGGTGGTAGTAATGGTAGTCCTTGCCAGGGCAGGGTCAGAGGTCGAGTGTGTGGTGATGGAAGTCACCCTTGGGGGTGGAGACACAGCCCTGTAACTAGGAGTACGTTCCCTCGATCTCCTGTGTCGTGGAGACCGGGATGCCGACCGACTTGGAGACCACCGGTGCCTGAAGTGGTACCGCTCCCGAGACGGTGACCGGGACTGACGATAGGGAGACCAGTACCTGACGTCCGGATGGTACCTGTCCCAATAGGATGGTGAGTAGGACAGGTACGAGGGTTGGTATTCCCTCCAGGCATACTCCCTCCTGTACCTGATCGCATGAGAAGCGGAGGTGTGGGGCGAGTCAGTAGAGGGGCGAGATGTGGCCCTCTCCACGAAGGTCTCCCTCGCGACGTATGTCTCACGGTGGCGAGGAGATGGACGACTCACCCGTCGTTCCGGGGAGCGTGATCTGCTCCTGCCCGAGGCATGCTGAAGGGCAGGGAGTTCCTCCGGGTGGTCCACCCTCTCAGGGTGACCGAGCGAGGTTACCACAGCCGATAACACGGGCGGCTCTGAGGGCAAGTCCGTAGCCACAGGCTGCTCCTCATCAGACACCTCGAGGACCTCTTGTGGGTCTGACTCCTTAACTGGGTCCCCAGAGAGTTGAGTCGGTGGAGGTGTTGGGGGCAAGTCACCTTAGGAGGTGAGCGCCACCTCTCCTTCTTCTTCTTCTTCTCCTCTTTCTCCCTCTCCGGCAATGGCTCCTGAGGGGCAGGACGCTTCTGCTGGGTGACGGTCAGCGTCTTAGCTGGTTTGGCTGCCCGCGAGCCTGCAGGAGCCTCTTGGGACATCGACACCGCCGACAGTATCTTCAGGATTCTTGGTAACAACGATACCGGTGTCCGGGAGGACGGTACTTATAGGCTCTTTCTGTATGGGTTTATTATTGTGGGTTAGAATCATAGAATCATAGAAATGTAGAGTTGGAAGAGACCACACGGGCCATCCAGTCCAACCCCCTGCCATGCAGGAAAACCCTCAAAGCACTCCCGACAAGTGGCCATTCAGCCTCCGCTTAAAAGCCTCCAAGGAAGGAGACTCCACCACACTCCATGGCAGCACATTCCACTGCCGGACAGCCCTGATTGTCAGGAAATTCTTCCTGAGGTTCAGGTGGAATCTTCCCTCCTGCAGCTTGTATCTATTGCTCCTTGTCCTGGTCTCAAGAGCAGGAGAAAACAAGCCCACTCCCTCTCGACATGACATCCCTTCAAATATTTATACATGGCTATCATGTCCCCTCTCAACCTTCTCTTCTGTAGACTAAACATACCCAGCTCTCTAAGTCTGTCCTCATAGGGCATGGCTTTCAGGCCCCTCACCATTTTGGTTGCCCTCCTCTGGACCTGCTCCAGCTTATCCATATCCTTCTTGAATTGGGGTGCCCAGAACTGGACACAGTATTCAAGATGAGGTCTAACTAAAGCAGAGTAGAGAGGTACCAATACCTCCCTCGATCTAGACACCATACTCCTATTGATGTAACCAAGAATTGCGTTGGCTTTCTTGGCTGCCGCATCACACTGCTGACTCAAGTTCAGCCTGTAGTCTATTAAGACTCCTAGATCCCTTTCACACGTACTGTTAGCCAGCCACGTGTCCCCTATCCTATATTTCTGCATACCATTTTTTCTGCCTAAGTGTAGGGCCTTACATTTCTCTCTGTTGAAATTCATTTTGTTAGCCTTGGCCCAGCTCTCCAATCTGTCCAGGTCCTTTTGAATTTTGATCCTGTCATCAGGCGTATTAGCAACCCCTCCCAATTTGGTGTCATCTGCAAATTTGATCAGCGTGCCCTCTATTCCTTCATCCAAGTCATTAATGAAGATATTGAACAGCACCGGGCCCAGGACAGAACCCTGTGGCACCCCACTAGTCACTTCTCTCCAGGATGAGAATCTGCCATTGGAGACCACCCTTTGGGTACAGTCAGTCAACCAGTTACAAATCCACCTGACAGTAGTCCTGTCCAGCCCACATCTTATTAGCTTCTTTGCAAGAATGTCATGGGGAGCTTTGTCAAAGGCCTTACTGAAATCAAGATATACTACGTCCACAGCATTCCCTTCATCTATCAAGCAAGTAACTCTATCATGAAAAGAGATAAGATTAGTCTGGTATGACTTATTTTTGAGAAATCCATGTTGACTTTTTGTAATTACGGCATTGTTTTCTAAGTGATTAGAAACTGCCTGTTTGATGATCTGCTCCAGGATCTTTCCAGGTACTGATGTCAGGCTGACTGGACGATAATTATTTGGGTCCTCTTTTTTCCCTTCTTGAAAATGGGGACAACATTTGCCCTCCTCCAGTCTGCCGGAACTTCTCCTGTCCGCCAAGAGTTTTCAAAGATTATAGCAACAGGTTCTGCAATGACCTCTGCTAGTTCTTTTAAAATCCTAGGATGCAATTCATCTGGCCCTGGAGACTTGAATTCATCCAGAGTAGCCAGGTATTCCTGTACTACCTCTCTACCTATTCTGTGCTGCATTTCCCCCAGTTCCTCACCCGCTCCCCAACCGCCAGGTTGAGTGTTTTTATCCTTTTGGGAAAAAACTGAGCTAAAGAAGGTGTTGAGGAGTTCTGCCTTTTCTCTTCCTCCTGTTATTAATTCACCATCTTCCCTGTGCAGTGACCCTATCATCTCCTTCTTTTTCCTTTGGCTGCAGACATATTTAAAAAAGCCCTTTTTATTGTTTTTAATGTCTCTGGCCAGCCTAAGTTCATTCTGTGCTTTAGCCTTTCTGACCTTCTCCCTACTTCTCCTGGCTACTTGCTTATAATCTTCTTTGGTGATTCCCCCCTTCTTCCATTTCCTGTACATGTTTTTCTTAACACTTAGCTTGGCTGAGAGTTCTTTAGTCAACCATTCCGGTTTCTTCCGACGCCTTCCATTTTTCCTCCTTAATGGCACAGTTTTAGCCTGGGTTACTGTGTTGTAGCGCTGAATTGTTCTGCACATGGGAGTGAATTAGCTTGGCTTTATTTTCTGTCGTTCTGCACAGAATCCTGTGATAATGTGATGCCATATGGTAGGAAAGCACACTATTTGAAACCCAGAAAAAATCCGAATCACATTCTGACATTGAAGAAATTCGGATTTTCACAGTGACGGAGAAATGTACATTTGCATCAGTGTGCATTGGTGGGCAGCGTTGGGCAGGCTTGGGAATGGGAAGTAGTACGTACGGTATTTGTTGGTATCAGCCCCACTGACATAAGATGCACCATATTTTCACGCTGCATTCTTTAGGAAAATTTTTTAGTTCCCTGTCCCCTACTCCATTCTCTGTGCTCATTGGCCACCCCCTCCTGCACCTCTCCAGGTCCTCTTGCCCACTCACACGCAACTCTCCACATGCACTCACCACCTGCATGCACCCCTCCATGCCTGCTCACATGCACCTCTCCGTATGTGCTTGCCTGCCTCACGCATGTCTCCACGCCCAATCACCACCCCTATGCAGCTCTCTGCACACTTACCATTCTCATGTCTCTCCAATTGGGCTGGGAGAGTTGCGTGTGAGTGGTGATCGGGTGTGGAGAGGTTGTGGGGGTGGCGAGCATGGGCGGAGAGGTGTGTGCAAATGGCAATCGGGCGTGGAGAGTGGGTGGGGGGAGTTACTGTATTCAAACCCCATTTTCAGGAGGCATTTTTTGGGGGTAAAGTGCCTCTTATATACTGACAAATAGGGTAGTAGGTACCTATATAGGTATATATAAACATACCAACCCAAAAGACAGATAAAATAAAATAAAAAAAATCAGCCAATCACAGCCGCTGGGGATCGGGGGAGGGGAATCGGGGTAGTGGCCAGTGACGAGGTAGCGCAGATGCATGAACTTGCACTCCTCTGCAGGAAAATGAATCAAAACGAGGGGCTATGTGGAAAACAATCAAGGAAAACTACGTTATTTGAATATGGTAAGAACTAGTGCAAACAGCTTCTCGTGCCTCATGTGGAAAGGGCCTTATATGATATATTTTAATTATAATATATTTGTATTTTAAATGATCTGTGTTTTAGTGTATTTTAACTATGATTTTTAGTTTATCTGTGCTGTACTCCACCTCGAGCCTTGGGGAGAGGCAAGTAACAAATCAATAACAATAACAATAATAATAATAATCCGTTATAGTGCTATAATTGTGTAGTGGGGAAGGAACCCCTGTCCAGTCACACTGAAGTTCCATCCATTCCATCCATTTAACACTTTGTTATCCACTCTGAATTTCAGAAGTTTTCAGAAAATCCAAAAGTCAAACTGGAAAGCCATATCCCTCTCCTGTCACTGGACTCCAGAAAGCTGCACAATGCCTCTCAATTGTTGCTTAAACAAGCAACTGTTGAAATCCCACCTCTATTGGATTATAAAAGGCTTCTTCTTTTTTGCATGTACATTTCCTAATCCAAGACAAGATAATCACAGAATACAAAAAGAGCCAGCATAGAATCTTTGGTTTCATTTGCCTAAATGATTTAGAGACTGAGAGTTCTAAAATACCAGGAAAACATTTATGTCATTCCTGCGTATTCCTGGACTTTAAAGTCCTGGAAAAACATGCAATCTGCATTTATCATTGTCTGATCTTATCTACTAGATCTTTTATACAGAAGCAGACTAAAGCTAAAACATAGGAAATTTTTAGAAACATGACAGGCGTACACCAGACATTCATAACACCACTTAAAACACATTTACCCAGCATTCAATTATCAACAAAGATGTGAGAGATTCATTATCACAGTCTTGTTGCTCATATTAATAAGTTACATCATCTAATCTTTAAAAGCTTCTGTACATCTATAAACTGCTAATGGAAGCTTTACATATTCAAGCACTTGCTTGTTTTTCCTTCCCTCTTAGAGATCAGATACAGAAACTCTATTTACAGAGTTCAAGAAAATCTGGCAAGAATTAACTTTCAAGATGACATGACACTAAAAAGGAAATGAAACTATGTTAATACTTATGCGAACTGTAAAAAAAACCCCAATTTTTTTTGCAATTTAATAAAGATAAGGAAATATGAATTTCAACCTATGGTGCCTGAGCGCTTGGAAAATTGCTTTTCTTTTTAGGAGTAAATAACCCTAATCTAAATGCCAGAACTTGAAAAAATACCCAACACTGTCAATTCATAGCAGTATTAATAGAAAATGGTCACTTGCACTTGCAGAAAAAACAAAAACCAGTCAGCCCGCCACATTTACTAGAGTTAAGGGTGCACAACTGCCACAAAACTGGAAAAACTGCAAATATCAAAGAGTGTGTGTGTCTGTCTGTCTGTCTGTCTGTCTATGGGAAGAGGGCAAGGCATGGTGGAGAGAATGGGCACTCAGGGCCCAAACCAGGTCAGGGAAAGGGGATGAGTTGGCCTGATGGCTCTATAATTCCTTTCTCACATCCATCTACTTCCTTGAAAGTTGAGGAGCATCGGGGGAGGATCTGTGGTGCTGAGAAATCCTTAGCTGGCCAGGCAGCTGCTGGTGGTGGAGGAGGGGGAGGACCAGAGATGTATTTTTAAAGGGCAGCATGGCATGATGAGAGCTGCCAAGAGGGAAAGTTCCCCTGGAAAAGAAGCTCTTGAAGTTGGGGACGGCCAGCAGTTGGAAAAACTCGCAAACAAATTCATTACAGTCAAACCCATAAATGTGGAGGGATGATTGTTGTCGTTTCTGCAGTTTAGCATCCTGCTTTCCATGCTGAATTCCAGAAGATTTTGGGAAGCCCAAAAAAGTCAGACTGGAAAGACTCCTGACGTTCCTCTCCAGCAATACTCACATGCCTCTCACCTGCTGCATAAACAAACCAGATCTGCTGAAATTCCATCTCTGTCAAACTATAATTATATATTCATAAATACATAAATAACCACATAGAGGAAAAATAAAATACCCATTTTTAATGCATTTTCAAGAAATGAATATTGAAGATAGATCTCCAGCTAATCAGTTGGACTTTTTGATGCAGCAGATATGAACACAGAGGGCTAGTGTGGTATGGTGATTTGAGTGCTCGACTAAGACTCTCAGAGATCATAGTTCCAATCCCTGACTGACTATGGAAATCCACTGGGTGATCATAGCCTCTTAGCCTCAGAGAAAGGCAATGGCAAAATTCCCTCTAAACAAATCTATTCAAGAAAACCCTATGATAGGTTCACCTTTGGGTCATTGTAAGTCAGAATCAACCTGAAGAAACACAACAACAGATATTATAGAAATAAAATAACTAACAACTGACATTATGTAGGAGTGGATGGAGATATAGATATATCACTGATAGTTGGTGATTTGTCCTGGATCCCAAAGGGATGCAGTGAATCACATGAAGCAAAACATTTTGGCTTCTGTCTTGTTCAGTTACCAAAGATGAAACTGAGCTGCATCCATGAAGGCATTTTAGAACACTCTGGCGCTTTACCTTCTTCTAGTGCTGGGATGTGGGGATTGCGCAAGCAGCCTCCGGCGAGAGGCTCTCGCATCCAGGGTCCTTTGGCTCCCCATGAGCTACCTGCTCACGCGAAAGCCCTGCCTCTTCCTTCCGCAGTGCAACCTCGGAATTTCCCAGGCTGAGCTGGGGCAGGAAGTGCAACCGGCATGGCTCTGGAGGCTCTGCATGCCAGGTAAGTGCGCGCAGGGCCCAGGGGCAATGCGCGATCGTGCACCATTTTCACCTTCCAGCCGAAAATAAAAAGGTGCACGACTGGCACCTACCAACCCCTGGAGACATCGCATGATTGTGACTGCGTCGTGCAGATCACTCCTCATAATCGCGCGATGCTCCAGGCCTTCTTTCGCAGGGAAAATGCCATGTGAAAAGGGCCTCTGGTTCCAGCATTCTTGAGAGGATCATAGAATCATAGAGCTGGAAGAGACCACAAGGGCCATCAAGTCCAACTTTTACCATCAAAGCATTCCCAACAGATGGCTACCCAGACTATGTTTAAAAGCCTCCAAAGAAAGAAACTCCACCACACTTCAAGGCAACACATTCCACTGTCCAACTGCTCTTACTATCAGGAAGTTCTTCCTAATGTTTAGATGAAATCTCTCTTCATGAAGTTCGATGCCACTGCTTTGTATTCTACTCTCTGAAGCAGCAGACAACAAGCTTGTTCCATTTTTCATATGACATCCCTTCAAACTTTTAAACACAGCTATTATCTCAACTCTTCTCCAGGCTACCATTCCCAGCTTGCTAAGCTGTTCCTCATATGGCATGGTTCCCAGGCCTACCATTTGAGTCACACTCATCTGAACATGGTCCAACTTGTCAATATCCTTCCTGAACTTCAGCACAGTGAACTGGGCATGGTATTCCAAGAGGCAGACTAGAGTGGTACTATTACTTCCTTTGACCTAGAAACTATAGTCCTATTGATGCAGCCTAAACTGTATTGGCTTTTTAAGCTGCAGCATCACACTAAGACTCCTAGATCCCTTTCACACGTGCTGTGATCAAGGCAGGTGTCACTCATCTTAGATCTGTGCATTTCATTTTTTCTCTGCCCAAGTTTAGCACCTTCTAACTTCTCCCTGTTGAAATTCATTTGTTAGTTTTGCACCCAGCAGTATAATCTGTTAAGATCATTTTGAATTCTGATTCTGTCCTCTGGTATGTTAGCTACCCTTCCTAATTTGGTGCCATTTGCAAATTTGATAAAAATGGTCTCTGTTCCCTCATCCATGCAATCAATAAAAATGTTGAATAGCACAGGGCCCAGGACAGAACCCTGTGGCACCCTACTAGTTACTTCTCTCCACAGCAGTATTATCCTCTGACAATATATGGTATTAGGGTTTTAAATCTATAGATCCAGACATTCTTTCTTATACCCAAAATGTCTGAAGACGAAGGAACTCAGTATCAAATAGGACAACTCAGAGAAGCTGAATTAGCATGCCTGGCCACTGGTTGCTCTAGCTTCCTACTGAGGATTACATTCTTACTGTTCACAAAGTACAGCAGCCACTCCACATTTCCAAGGGTTAGGCACACAGTACCCTTGTGAAAGTGGAAAAAAATGTAAATCACCCCTCCCACGATTCCCCTCCCACTTCCCTTTGGAGTTTCCCCTTCCCATTCCTTCGCCTCTGTCTCTGGAGTAGGATGGGGGAGGAAACAACCTAAAAGGCTTACCAGTACTTTCCCCTCAGACAGAGAAGAGTGGAGTCTGGGAGTTCTAATTACTTCTGCCAGTCACCTTGAAAAGGGAGGAGTAGGTGCAAAGAGAGCCCCTGACCAATCAGCAGCCAATACACAGCAGAATGTGCAATCAAATGGCAGGGAGGCCACACCTTTAGCAATGGGAAGGGGCTTTGCTCATTCCAAAATAAAAAAAAAAACACCTCCATTTTAAACACAAGCTCTACAAGCCTGAGGTGAGGAATGCAAGGAATGGGAAGAGGAAAATTGGGGGGAGGCAAGGAGATGCCTCATGAATAATCAGATTCACAAAGGTCAAACCTGTGAATGAGGAGAGAGGATTGTATTATATGTTATAGTTGTATTGTTAATTTGGGTGAAGTGGGTGGTAAGGACTATTTGTTTATTACTGTTGAATTCTAAACATTATTTAAAAAAATTAAATAAAAGCATGCTCAATCTACTTTATACTTCCTGTCACATATTTTAGTTTCCACATGTTGTTATTCCTAAATGCTGTTCCATTTCTCCATCAAACCTTTTAAAATATTCTCTTCCAAATATTATCTGAATGTATATTTTAATATATTTAAATTGCTGAGAGTTGCAACACCACAGTGAGAAGAGTGAAATCTGATGGATATGGATATTAGTCCAAGTAGTATAAACCAGACAGTCTGGTACAGGAATTTGCCAACAAAGAATAACCACAGATTCCCCAAGTATAACTAATCTTCAGTTTACAGAGAGAATATGAAGCATTTGGGGATGTTTGCTTCAGAGATGTTCAGCTATTCTCATTAAACAACATCTCAGAAAATTTAGGAATTTACACAGTACACACACTAACAGATGTCAGGGCCCTTTCAAACTACACCAGTGTTTCTTAACCTGGACTCCGTGGACCCTTGGGAGTCCCTGGAGCTCTTACCTGGGGGTTGGGGGGGCACAAAGCCCTGCTGTTGGCAACAGGGGTGCAGTAGTTCAGGTGTGAGTGCCAAAACTGCTTTCTCATTTGCAAATGGAGCTGATACCTGCTGCCACATCCCTCAGCATGCACACCCCCTACTTCCTTGTCCCTGACAAAAGGGACATGGCAAAAAGTGTGTGCCCTTGCCCAAACTGCTCCCTCATTTTCAAACAAGAGAGCAGTTTCAGCACCTGCAACCCTCCACTGCCACTTCCCTGTCGAAACAGGCAAGGTAGCAGGCATGTGCACGCACCCAAACTACGACTCTGTAGACCAGAGTTTGAATCCCCACTCAATCAAGGAAACCCAGTGGGTGACCTCAGCCAAGTCACATTCTCTCAGCCTCAGAGAAAGGGAAAGGCAACAAAACTTGCCAAAGAGAACTCCCATGATAGGTTTGCCTTAGGATCCAAACAAGTCAGCTTTCACGAGAGGAGAGATATAATGGCTAGAAAGAGCCTCCCCCTATCAATGGCATTTTGTTGTTGTCTGCCGTCGAGTCACTTCTGACATGGCACAGGTTTTTTTTTTGTTTGGGGGGGTTGCCTTTGCTTTCCTCTGAGGTTGAGGGAATGTAACTTACCTAAGCTGAGCCAGTGTCTGACTGGGGATTTGGATCTTAGTCTCAAGAAGCCTTAAACAAACAAACAAACAAATATTTGAATCTTTAGATACATATTTGAATATTTAAATTTAAATCTTTAAATCGTGAGTTAAATCTGTATTTACAAGGGGTCCCAGATAAATAAAAGGTTAAGAACCACTGCACAACCCAATTATAGTGTTATGACTCCACTTTAACTATCATGGTTTCATGTTACTGAATCTTGGGAGGTGCCATTCAGGAAAGTATATTTCCAGTTTCTATGTACAATTGTGAAAGCTGAACAGTGAAGAAAGCTGATAGGAAGAAAAGAAGAAGAAAAAGAAAACACATTTAAAATATGTTGCTAAAGAAGGATTCTTTGGATATCCTGGACTGCTAAAAACACAAATGAATGGTCCCTAGAGCAAATCAAGTCTCAAGTTTCCCTAGAAGTCAAGATGACTAACCTGAGGCTGCCATACTTGCGCCATATCATGAAAAGACCTGGCTTGCAAGAAAAGACAATAATGCTTGGTAGAAGGCAGTGGGGAAAAAGGAAAACCGCATTATAGATGGATAGGCTTGATCTATGAAGCTATAGAATTTTATTTTCACTAATTTATGCAATTTGTCATGCTCTTTCAGACTGTCTGTTTTCTTACTGGACAATTACACTGCAAAATCCAGAGAAGTGAACGTTTCAAAGGATGATAATTTCAATTTGTAATATTGGTTATAAAGTTTGTTATTCAAAAAATAAAATGAAATCACAGAGTGGAGTAACAGTACTAGCATTAATTTGACTGAAAAGTCATTCTTGTCTAGGAAGAATTACCAACTTTGAAATGCTTTCTCTCAAAGTAATGTTTTCTAGTTGTGGGTTAGATCCTTCCCGAATGATCATCTGGAAATGCCTCATTTGCAAAAAAAAATCATGCAACTAGGCTCCATGGGATGAGGGTAGAGAAACTTTCCCTTCAAAGTATTTCAAAGTATGCTAGTTAATAAGCTGAGATAGATACATTAATTTTGCCTTTATATACACAGCTTCTTTGTCTCATCCTTTGCTGGCAAACAAACCAGTTTTCCATTAACTATATTTTTTTTCCAAACATGGAAATGCCAATTAAGAGCTTCAGAACAAATCAGGATATTAAACCACTTTCAAACCACAGTTTCAAAATATGGCGTGTTCTGAAACTGTTAACTAGAATTTACCAGTGTGGATGAAATGGGAGGAATGGAAAATTATAGTTACCAAGACTTCCTGGCTTGTTTGCCAACACATAGAAAGCAGATACATGCAGGAACATATGATCATCCTACCTCTTCCAAAGCCATTTCACACATCACAGGGTCTGAAGGGCTAATCTCCCCATACAGGAACTTTCTTGTTCAGCCAGATTAGCATCTGAAGGGCTCTTCCTGGTGGCACCAGATTTATGGGTAAAGCACTGCAGAGGTAACTAGGGACTGATCCTTCTTCGTAAGGGAACCTGCTCACATTCTTCCCCAGACATATTCATGGCATCAGCTTCAGTAACTGTTAGGTGACATGGGAAAACTGTTTCATTTTTCTGTGTGTCTGATGAAAGAAGTTTTGGGGTTTTTTTTGCTTTCTTTCAAACCTACTTCTGAATTTTAACAAACTGGGGAGGAGGCAATGTCTATCTATATCTTCTACTATATAAAAGTCAAAGTCTGTATGTTTGTTTGTCTGTGTCAGGCAAAGACTTCATATGACTGGTTGCGTGAGAAAGACCTCATATGATTGATGCCTGTGTAGATTCTATGTAATCCTGGGATTTGCAGTTTAGGGAAGGGCCTTTAGAATTCTCAGCCAGAGAGCTCTTGGGTCTGGCAGGTTGCTATGGAGATGAGGCCAGGTTGCTATGGAAATGATGTACAAGACAGTTTGGGGAATTAGAGACACAGGATCTTAAATCTTTCTAACAAGTATTACCTATGAGAAAATAAAATACCAGGCAATGCGGGGTACATATGCTAGTCTAATATATAAAAGCCAAAGTTTGTCTGTGTCAGGCCTCATACGATTGGCTGCCTAAGAAGATTCTATGGAATCTTGGGGTTTGCAGTTGGGGAAGGGCCTTTAGTATGCTCAGCCAGAGAGCTCTTAGGCTTCAGTCAACTGTGTCTGTCTTGAATAGTCCGGTTGCTATGGAGATGATGCCCAGCAGCAAGGAGGAGGGCAGTGTTTTCCCTCAGGAACCCAACCTCTGTATGTTACTAACTCTGAATACAGATTGAATTGGGAAATATGAGGAAAAGTTACAGGTACTGGACTAGACAGTTTGGGGAATTAGAGACACAGGATCTCAAATCTTTTTAACAAATATTACCTATGAGAAAATAAAATTCCGGGCAATGCCGGATATATACGCTAGTTATAAATAAATGTAGAGGGTCTCTCCCTACATATAAAATGGCAATCAATAGGAATCTCCCTGTGACTGGAAAACCTTAGAACAAGGGGCCAATTGTGCAGAAATACTCTGTATGAATGTAGCTAAGCAGGGTCTGTCTTGATTACTAACTTGGATGGGAGCCAGCCAACCAGGTGCTGCAGGCTGTATTTCAGAGAAAGGCAATGACAAACCACCTCTGAGTACTCCTTGCCTAAAAAAACCATATACAATAAATGAGATTGCCATCTGTCAGCAGACAGCTTGAAAACACACATACACAATTGCAATGGGAAGAAAGAGGAGAATTTCTATTTACAGAAGAGAAAAACAATTACATTATCTCTTTCTTTGGTTTCATGTACCTTTATGTTTTTATCCAATCTAAAACTCCTTTCCATTCCCTTTCAAAGTTCTGGATAGGTTTATTTTTCAATGCAAATGCTAACTTTTCTGTCTCTACCATATCTAGAACTTCTAATTTCAACTCTTCTAAATCGATATCTTTCTTTTCTTTCCAATTTTGCACATACATCAACCTTGCAGCTGTTATCAAATACAACAATATCTTCTGGTGACTTCTAATCTCCCTTTATTGTCCTAACATATTTAACAAATAAAATTCCGGTATCATTTCAAAGTTCATTTTACACAGACAATAAAATGAATTGAAGGAGCAGAAGGCAGAGCCTGCTACTGTAATTCATTCATGTCCAAACATACTCATCAGATCTTCAAGGTGGTCTGTTAGATTCTTATCTGATTAAAAAAAAAAAGTAAAAGCCTGGTTGGGGCAGCAGGAGAGAGAATCTAAAAATCCAAAATCCAAATCTGTATGTTGTATTTCAGTTGAAATTGTTATCACCGTGAACTGGCCCGGCTTCGGAAGATATTGGATGTCATCTTGATATCACTATTTGGCCCCATTTTGCCACCCTCGGCCAAGTGTTTGTGAGGCCCCCGAACAAGGACAGAGCTAGGCATGGCCCTTAATTGCTGAACATTCTTTTCTCCACCTAGGCAAGCCAGACTCAGCCAGATCTTGCTTTAGGAGACCTCCCTAGACAAACACCTCATTAAAGATGCACGCTAATGCATTAAAGATGCAAAGAGCCCCCTGCCCTGAGCAGGCAACTTGACGAGCTAGAAGCTCAGCCACTAAGCGTGCTGCATCTGCATACTGGCCATTCAATTGTCGATTCAGACTTAATTCAATCATGCTAAATTCTGACTTTTCAGAGACATTGTCTCGTGCCCAAACCTCATTGTTCTCTCCCAAGTACAGACTAGCCCACGGTCATATTTTCCATATAAAAACCCCTGGTTCAGAGAGCTTCCTCCGATCGCTCTGAACTTCCATCCAGCCTTGCTGCCGCTTCATCCGCCGAGCTTTCCCCTCAGTCTCCATCCGAGACTGCGTGATTATGGACCTCCACTGTGATCCACCCCGGGCCTCAGACAGGTGTAGTATCACCCAATTCAACAAACCCTCAAACTCCTCTATACCGCTAACACCTTTATTTTCTATAGTTACTTGTGTGAGTGCGTTGCATACACTGTTGCCTGTATTTAATAAAATCACAGTTAATTTCCTATTTTGGTGTGCTTCTTGACTTAGCCTGACCCCGTATACATTGGGTTGCAAGATCCTGCAAAGTTACCCTGCCTCTTGCTAGCTTAAGTGAGTGCTCCAGCTAATTTCCCCCAAAATTGTGTGTTGTTGTTTGGTTATTTAGGAGTCCCTCCCGGGACCCCCAGTAAACAAGGTAACAAAATGGTCTTCATCTACAATGGAAATTCTGTGTGGCAGTGAGGCTTCTGAGCAATTGTCCATACTCTTTGGTTGTACAGAGTACTAAAATGCATCCAACATAAGCCTGCTGTGTCTCTGTGAATGCACTTTTGTTCAGGCAGACTTCGCCAACCTGCTAACTTCCTTCATGATAGGTCACTACTGGCTGGAGATAATGACAATTGAAGTCCAAATGATTTGAAAGGCATCAGGATGAGAAAGGTTACCATAGAGCAGCGGTAGACAAATGTGTACCTCCAGTTGTTATTGGATTGCAGCTTCCATCAGGCCTAGGCTGCAAAGCCCATGGTGAGGAACTATAGGACTTGCAGCCCCAAAACATCTGAAGCACCACAGTTGCCCAGTCTAGTTCTAGTGGAAGAAGGAAATCTGTCTTCCAGGGGAGCTGGTCCACTATTATTTACAGGAATCACTTAAAATCCATAGCATCTTGGTTAAATAAAGTAAATGCACTTAGCTCACTCTCAGACAGGTTAATTGAAGTGGGTTTGTTTTCACAGGAGAAAAATGGAAGCAAACAGATATAGTTGGTCCTTCATATCTGCAGATTCTATATCTACGGATTCAACCAACCATGGCTTAAAATTATTGAAAAAAAATCCAAAAAGCAAACTTTAATTTTGCCATTTTACTACATCATAGTACATAATGAGACTTGAATAGCCACAAATTTTGGTATCTTGGTCTTGAAACCAAACACTAGTGGATACCAAGGGCCCACTGTATTACTAATCAATGGAGCAGTAGCATTGTGTACCTGTGGTGAGCTGTATCAGACATTACAATTACCAAAAAATACGTCACCAGACTCTTTCCCAAGGGCATACAAGGGATTTCATGGACTGCAATAGAGATTTATTCCACTAACTTTCATAAACAGAGATCAAATAAGTCAATGTAAGCCCTCATCTAGAGGCTGCTTCTCCACTTCTTCTTTTCCAGGAACAAGCTCTGGATCTCAATCAACTGAGAATGATTCTTCAGTGAGCAATAATTCAAGGAACTTCACACTAGGTTGGGCATCATGCAACTCTCCAAGCTAGGGCTGCTGGGAGTTGCATCCAACATCATGATTGCCAATTCCGGTTTACACCATTACAAAAGCATTCACCTTTAAGATGACACAAGATTCTTCATTGATGTTAGACATGAGACAAAACTTCTTTTCCCCCAAATTTGTCACTTTGTCTTGCAGGGAGTAGGTATGCTGGCAAAAGGGATTGCAAGATTTCCAGGTGAGCTTATTTACTGGCAATGTTGAATATTTAATCCTTTAGGGGACTATTGGTTGTCAGTATTTTTGGTTCCTGCCTGTAAGGCCATGGCAATTCTGTCAGTAGCGGAAAGACTGGCAGAATCAGCACACCCTTCCCTCCTTTGCCCCTTCAAAGTGCCCTTACAATATTGTCACATCCTGCTGCCTGGAAAGTACAGTCAGCCCTCCACATTTGCAGGTTTCGCTTTTGCAGATTTGATTATCCATGGATTATTCGCTGTTACCTCTGCTGCCTCCCTATGCCATTTTTAATAGCGACTGCAAACCTGATAAAACTGAGAAACTGCAAATGAGGTTTCTAAGTCCCTATTAAAAATGGTGTGGGGCAGCAGAGGTGGCAGTAAGCCCCACCAGCCACCCACTTCTGTCTTGTGAAGGAACCCTGATGCCTCAAAGGAATCCATGGTGGGTTGAATATGGTGATCATACTTTTTTTGTATGTGTTAAATATGTTTTGGGAGGGCCTAAAGTTATTCATGGTTTTTCCACTTACATGGGGGTCCTGTGCCCCTGACCCTAGTGAATGTGGAGGGAGAACTGTACAACGAAAAGGAAAGGTTAGGGAGCATCACTACTGAGAGGAGAGATCCTATGCAATGTTTTGAAAAACACACTACTCCACCTTCTCCACACCAAATAAATAAATAAATCTATATATTGAAAGCCAGTGGAGTATAGCAGTTTGACTGTTGGATTAAGACTCCAAGAGATTAGGGTCTGAATCTATTCTCAGCAATGGATGAACTTGAGCAAGTTAACACTCTCCTAGTGTCAGAAGAAGGCAGTGGGCCCACAGGGGCCATCAAGTCCAACCCCCTGCTATGCAGGAACACACATCAAAGCAGTCTCAACAGATGGCCATCCAGCCACTGTCTAAAAATCTCCAAAGAAGGAGACTGCACCACACTCTGAGGTTCAGATGAAATCTTTCTTCCTGTCATTTGAATCCATCGCTCCTTGCTCTAGTCTCTGGAGCAGTGGAAAACAAGCCTGCTCTCTCTTCGATATGACATCCTTTCAAATATGTAAACATGGCTATCATGTCCCCCTTAACCTTCTCTTCTGCAAACTAAACATACCCACTCCCTAAGCTGCTCCTCATAGGGCATGGTTTCCATACCTTCCATCATTTTGACTGCCCTTCTCTGGACATGTTCCAGCTTGTCAATATCTTTGTTGAAATGAGGTGCCCAGAACTGGACACAGTATTCCAGATGAGGCCTGACCGAAGCAGAATAAAGTGGTACTATTATGTTGCTTGATCTAGATACCTTATTCCTATTGATACAGCCTAAAATCAATTTTTTGGCTGCCACATCACCCTGATGACTCATGTTCAGCTTGTGATCTTAGACTCCTAGATCCCTCTCACATGTGCTGTTGTCCAGCCAGATGTCTCCCATCCTATATCTGTGCATTTCATTTTTTTTCTGTCCAAGTGTAGGACATTTCTCTCTGTCAAAATTTAATTTGTTAGCTTTGGCCCAGCTCTCTAATCTGTTAAGGCTGTTTGCAATTTTGATCCTGTTCCTTGGGTACTAACAACCCCTCCTAATTTGGTGCCATCTGCAAATTTGATCAGCATGCCCAAGTCATTGATAAAGACGTTGAATAGCACTGGGCCCAGGACAGAACCCTGTGGCATCCCACTAATCACTTCTCTCCAGGATGAATAGAAGCCCTTTGGGTTTGGTCAGTCAACCAATTACACATCTACCTAACAGTAGCACTGTCTAGCGCACATTTTACTAACTTCTTTGTAAGAATATAAGGGGGAACTTTGTCAAAGGCCCTAATGAAATCATATGCTACATTCACAGCATTCCTTTCATCTATCAAATTTGTAACTATCATAAAAAGAGATAAAATTAGTCTGGCATGACTTGTTTTTGAGAAACCCATGTTGACTTTCAGTGATCACAGCATTACTTTCTAAGTAACTACAAACTGTCATTTTAATGATCTACTCGAGAATCTTTCTGGGTATTGATGTCAAGCTGACTAGGTCCTCTTTTTTTCCCTTTTTGAAGATGGAGACATTTATCCTCCTCCAGTCTGCTGGGACTTCTCCTGTTCTCCAAGAATTCTCAAAAGTTATTGCCAGTGGTTCTCATATTACTCATGCCAGTTCTTTTAATATCTTTGGATGTAATTCATCCGGCCCTGAAGATTTGAATTCATCTAGTTAAGCCCGGTATCCCTGTACTACTTCTCTATCCTGTGCTGCATTTTCCCCACTTCCCCATCTGTTCCCCATCCCCAAGGTTGAGGTTTTTTTTTCCTTTTTGGAGAAAACTGAGGCAAAGAAGGTGTTGAGTAATTCTGCCCTTTCTCTGTCTTCTGTTAGTACTTGGCCATCTTCTCCATGCAGCAACCCTGTTGTTTCCTTGTGTTTCCTTTTCCTGCAGACATATCTAAAAAGGCCCTTTTTGCTGTTTTTAAATCTGGCAAGCCTGAGTTCATTCTGTGCTTTAGCTTTTCTGACTTTCTCCCTATTTATCCTGGCTATTCGTTTGAATAGCTCTCTGGTGATTTCCCAAGTCTTCCATTTCTTGTACATGTTTCTTTTAACAATTAGCTCAGTTGAGAATTCTTTAGTCAATCATTCTGGTTTCATTAGATGCCCCCCATTTTTCCTCCTTATTGGAACAATTTTAAATTGTGCTTTCAGTACCTCACTTTTAAGAAACTCCCATCCACCATAAATTCTTTTCTCTTTTAGTATGCCTGACCACAAGATGACACCTAATATTTCCTTTACTTAAATCAGCTTTCTTAATATCTAGAATGAGAGCTTGACTATGCTTGCCTTCCCCTTTCCACTGTATAACAAATTCCAATAGAGCATGGCCACTCCCACCTAAAGATCCCACCACTTCCACTCCACTAACAAGGTCATCCCTGTTGGTTAGGATCAGATCTAAGATAGCTGTTTTGCATGGGAATGAGAAGGGGAGGAGGCCTGGCAGGGAATGGGAGGGGGAGCAGATGAGGGAGTTATCTGTGATTGTTCCACCTTTGCAAGGGTTTTATGCCCTGGACTCTCGCAAATACGGAGGGAGGACTGTACTTATTTGATGGGCTGCCTAGTCCAATTCTGCTTTTAAACCACAAGAAGGCGGCACAGGAATGGCCTTGAAGCCACTCATCAATAGCACCTAGACAACCCAGAGTGAACACCTTGTCCGCCATGGTGAGATGCATCATCACTGCATCTAGACAAATCCATCTCTCTCTCTCTCACTTTCTCTCTTTTTTTTAAATGTGCAAAGGATCACCCTATCTGACATTCAGCTGAAGGCACCTTGACCATTTCAGAATGTATTTCAGAAAAGGACAACTGTACCATGCTTCACAGCGAACAAGTGTTGGAGCCATCTGGGGGCTCATAAGCTGGCTAATCACACACGGAAGCATTTATTTGACTTCAGGTGTCTCTTTGGAGATGGCTATTTTACATTATTGGTGCAGCTCAAAGAAGGGCTACATGGGATTGCACAAATCACAGGGTGCCTGTTTGTCTATCCACCCCACTCCTCAACACGCCATAGTTCATGCTACCATAACTGGAACACAAATCCAACAGCAGCCTCCTACACATTTCATGGCTGTTCTGCAACCACTGGCCATTCTGTCACCACCACTATGTATATAAACCAGTCCAAAATTAACTCACTCTAGTGCACATGGAACCATCCACTGTGTATGCGTTTAAGCCAAACATTATGCACACGTATAATTTTTTTTTTTCTTTCTGTGAAATTATGTTGCCACCAGGAGTGGAAGTACAGGCAGAGAGCACTATGTTGCAATGCCTTATGCCTCCTTCCGGGACAGTGAGAGGAAGTCTGGTGAAATCTCTCTCCTTTCCTTAGGGAGAGGGTAAGAATGCAAAACAATTTGCCCTCACTGGTTTGCCTTAAGCCACTAGAAAGGGATAAGAAAGTTGCTGAGATTGCAGAAAGAACATTGGAGTTCATGTCCAGCAGCTGTTCTGTGCCAATAGTTGTCAGACGGGATTGCGCACTCAAGAGCTACCTAAACCAACACAGCACCACTAACTTTAAGATTAATTATTTCAATTATCATTGATGTAAAGGCAAAGGAGGATTGCAACAGAAGGCAGAACCACATCAACAGAACAGTAACAAATAGAATTGTGGACTTGGATGCTGGAGGCCACTTCTCTCACTATACTTCTGGTCAGGAGAGTTGCTCTGGCAAAGCTCTTTCTCACCTGTTATCACCGTGAACTGGTCTGGCTTCGGTAGACATTAGATATCATTTTGATATCGCAATTCGGTCTTATTTTGCCACCCTCAGCCAAGTGTTTGTGAGGCCCCCGAACAAGCACGAAGCTAGGCATGGCTATTAAATGCTGAATCATTTCTGTTTACACCTAAGCAAGCCAGACACAGCCAGATCTTGCTTTAGGAGACATCCTGAAACAAACACTTAATTAAGGATGCACGCTAATACAAAGAGCCCCCTGCCCGAGCAGGCATCCTGGTGAGCTGGACACTCCACCGCCCAGGCAAGCTGCCTCTGCATACTGGTCGTTCCTTTGTCAATTAGCACTTAACTCAATCATGTTAAATTCTGACCTTTCGGAGACATTGTCTCACGCCCAAACCTCATTGTTCTCTCCCAAGTACAGACTAGCCCACGGTCATATTTTCCCCCATAAGAACCCCAAGCTCCGAGAGCTTCCTTGGATCACTCCGGACTTCCATCCAGCCTTGCTGCCACTCTGTCGAGCGAACTCCCCTTGGCCACCACGCTGAGTTTCTTCACTACCATCTTCAGCTTCTTCAGGACTACGAGAAACGTGTGGTATCACCCATTTCCTCCGAAAACTCTCATTCTTTATTTCTTAGTTAGCTGTGTGGTTGTGTTGTCTTAAGTGTTTGTCTGTCTTTAATAAAACATCATTTTGCTATTTTAGAACTGTCTGACTGCTTGACTGACCTGACCCCGTATACCCCGTATAAAAGATCCTCGCAAAGTTACCCTGCCTCTCGTTAGCTTAAGTGAGCGCTCCAGTTAATTTCTTCATCTTTGCTTGTTGTTGTTTGGTTATTTGGGCGCCCCTCTCGGGACCCCCAGCACAGAGGGTTATGAGATTAACATTGAAAAAGACACTTTCTTGTAGGCTGCAGGGCGTACAATGTTGTCAGAAGGAAAGCTCCTAACATGCCTTGTTTCCCAGCAGAAACTCTGGATTTTCTTATGGCAGAAACTTCAGCTATGTTAGAAACTCAGCAGTGGTAGCCTGCAGCTTCCATGGGCTTCAAGTTTTGAGGAAAGCAAACCCAGAGAGTTGTCTTTTCCTCCTATGGCCAGCACTATGCAAGAGGATCAATGACCTTATTCCCAACCCTCTGACATTTTACAGATGAAAACAGGCCACATGTGGCCAAGCCATATCAGACTGTGATCAAGAGTTATTAATGAGCAAGAACACACAAACTAGGAGAGGCTGCAGCAGTTTGCTTTTGCCTGAGCCTACTAAGAATGGCAAGACTCTGTCCTTTCCTTTCTTCTCCTCTCTGCTGAGTGAACTACTTTTGCACTTTAATCTCAGTGTGCAGCTATGGAAATAAGCTGAGGACAAAGGGAGAAAATGGGAAGAGGAGAGAGAAACTGAGGAATTTTAAATACAGCTGGAAAAGTGGGGAAACAAGGGATTAATAGGAACTGTCCCTGCAAATTGGGACGGTATGTGATTCATACAAGGCAGCTTTCTATGTTCCCACAACAAAAAACAATTACTATACTTTTAAAATTGTTAAGAATATGATGTCATTGTTTTAAAGGAGTTAGCTTGCTTCTCTTCCAATTAGCCACTCTATTTCCTTGTTACTATTTCATGGCATAACCTGGAATTCAATACACGTGCAAAACCCAAGTTTGTCTCCTTTTGGGGTAAATCTCAAATGCACTGTTTTAGGACAGATTGCTTACCTGTAACTGTAATTCTTCGAGTGGTCATCTGTGCACTCACACAAATAGGTTGTCTGTGCCTGTGCAGAGCAGTCTTCAGAACTTTCTAGAGCTCTAGGCCTAGCTTTTTGGCAGGAACCTCGCCCGCTTCCCCTGAGGCTATTTTAGGCCCCTGGCATCACTGCCACTTGTTCTTTTTCTTTCCACTGTGTCAGTGTGCTCTTGGACCCTTCAAAGAGTTCAATACTTTTGCTATGGTATCTGACTTCGCTACCGTATGATTTATGTCATCGACAGTCTTCTTTAAGCATTGTCGAACTTGCGATGTGAACATTCTCGATTGCAATGGTCACTTGAGGTGCCTGGTCTGTCTAGGCAAGGGGCATAATGTCTTGGCCTGTGCCCACTGTCAGGCCTTCACCCCACAGACAAGATGGAATCAGGAAGCGAGACTTCGGTACCTCCTGTATGAGAAGGCCCTCACCCTTGACATCACCTTTGATATCTAAGAAACTGCACAGTCGGACCCAACTTTGTCAAAACCATCATCAAAGAGGTCACTTAAACACTTGATGGAGACTTCCTCCATGAAGAAATCGATGATTAAATAGTCAAAAGAGAAACATCGAGACCGAGAGCTAAGGTGTTCAATGTGATGGGTTGGTGATTTTGTCAGTGCTGATGTCAGAGTGCATCTCAAGCACAGATATCAGTGAGGACTGGGAGGAGGATTTTGATCTGGACATGACTGAAGAGGATATGCAGTTGGCACTCTCCAAGATGGATGTCTCTGGGGAGGTGGATGATGAAGAATGGAAAGACTGGGGATAGCTACTGGGGCCATCACTTCCCACATGGTGCATCCCGGCCTCTTCCCCTGGCACCCCACACACCCCCTCCATAATATCCAATTTGAATTAAATCACAGAGCAATCTGAAAAAAAATGTATCTGCATGTTTTCAGACAGGAAAACAAATTTTGTTTCCCTTTTTTAATTTTTATTTTTCCCAGCAAGCCCAGGACTTATTTAAGGACTTACATAAAATCAAGAGCCTTACTTTCATTCTATCTCAAGATAACATGATTTTACACGGAGAACCAGTATGGTGTTGTGGCTTGAGTATTGGATTAGCTCTTGGGAAGACCAAGTTTTGAACCTCCACTCAGCACCGAGACCCACTGGATAACCCATTCTGAACTAATCTTGCCGAAAAAGCCCTGTGATAGGGTCACCATAAGTCAGAAGCAACCTGAAGGCACATAACAACAAATATCATCACCACACCTCTCACTTTCCTGAGTGATGAAGAAACCTGTGGTTTAAAAGGTTGGATCAGAGATTTTCATGCTTTTTTGGTTGGCTTTATAAAGGTATTGCTACAATATGGACTTTGGCATTTGTCTTACAGTTAACATTGCTTGCCCCTGCCTAAGAGCAATATAATTCTCCCATTCTTCACCAAATAACTGCCTTTCTAAGCTGCTGAAGACACACCAAAGTAAATGGCCATTTGATGTCTTCCTAGTCTGTGTTCATCCCTTATTTGCTGATTAAGCTTATTTTACCTTCCTTGTCAGTTAGAAATGCCACCCTCCTGGTCTCACTCACTCTTACATACTATGGAGCTTAGCCAGATCAGAGTTTGAAGAGTTTTTCTCTCTCTGTCTCACTCTTTTGCACTATTGCTTGTAGAATCCTCTGACACTATAACTCCCAGAACTCCATGGGTAGCTTGACCCCTGACATCCTGGCTGAAAGATTCTAGGACCTGTAGGGTTTACATTCCCCCCCCCTCCAAAAAAAAAACTTTTCCAAGCTCTAGGAGAGATTGATAAACAGAACAGAATGAAGATGAATGAAAGTGCTGTATCTTGACTTCAGCCAACAGTAGATCCCATCTGGTGCACCATTTCAGGCAGTAAAATGTCTTTGTGTGGCCCTGCTTAGGGTTCTCTAGGCCTGTTGATACTTCCCTTCTTTTGCATAGATGGTACAATTTTCACAACATAAAGCTGCCTGTTTGGAGAATGAGTTTGCTCCTATCAGTGCACACAAATGGGACTTGCACCAAACCGTTGTGGTGAGGCGTAATGCTACTGCTTAGCCTTCTTTTAGGACAATCCATTCCATTTCATCTCCCTCAGTTTTCACCCCAATCTTACAATATTCAATAGACTATCAGCATTCCATGGCCACTAAGCAAGTCAAATTATTACTAGTATGTTTTGGGAGAGTTCCCCTGTAGGTACTTGTGGGGGGAGGTCTTTATACTTTTGCAAAATTTAGCATTTCTCCGAGCCTTCTAATACGCGGCTGTTGTGCATGGGTGGTGCTATTTTGGCTATAGAAGACTAACATTCATACCTAAACAGGATGATGACCCATCTATTTCTATAGCTAATGTGATTTTTAATCCAATCATACTATCCTCTGTATTGTATTGATTTAATGTATACTTTGAACTCATTCACCTAAAGATCAATATTGTTGTTATGTGCTTTAAAGTCATTTCTCACTTACATCAACTTGAAGGCAAACTTGTCACAGGGGTTTTTTTTGGCAAGATTTATTCAGAGTAGGTTTGCCTTTGCCTTCCAAAGAGGTTGAGAGAGTATGACTTGCCCAAGATCACCCACTGGGTTTACACAGCTGAGCAGGGATTCAAACTCTGCTCTCCAGAGTCATAGTCCAGTACTCAAATCACTACATTATGCTGGCTCTTGTCAATGTTGTTAACTGCCATCAAGTTGACTTCAGCTTATGGCGACCCTAAGAGAGAAAAGTGGTTAGAGCAGTGGTTCTCAACCTGTGGGTCCCCAGATGTTTTTGGACTTCAGCTCCCAGAAGCCCTGAGCATTGACCATAGTGGCTGAGGCTTCTGGGAGCTGAAGTCCACAAACATCTGGGGACCCACAGGTTGAGAACCACTGGGTTAGAGCATTGGACTATGACCCTGGAGACCAGGATTTGATTAGCTGCTCAGCCGTGGAAAGCTACTGGGTCATACTGGGTACATTATACACTCCCAGCCCCAGAAAACCCCATGATAGGCTCCCCTTTAGGTTCAGCTTAAGTAAGAAATGACTTCAAGGCAACAATAATAACATGAATGAGAGACATTCAACCCACCCTATCATCAAGAGCCCTGCTCAAGTTTTGCAAATTCAGAGCTGTGGTTTCTTTGATTTGAGTCTATCCATCTCTAATGCAGCCTTCCACTTTTCCTACTGCCTTCGATCTTACCAACCATTATTGTCTTTTCTAATGAGTCATGTCTTCTTATGATATCTCCAAACTTTAGTTATCTTGACTTCCAGGAAGACTTCAAGCTTGTTTTGCTCTAGGACCCATTTGTTGGTCTTTTTAGTACTCTTCTCCAGCACCATATTTCAAATGAGTTGATTTTCCTCCTATTAGTTTTCTTCACCATCCAGCTTTCGCAATGATATATAGGAACTGAAAATACAATGGCATAGGCCATCCTAACTTTAGTATTCAATTACATATCGTGACATTTCAAGATCTGGTCTAGTTCCTTCATAGCTGCCCTTCCAAATCCTAGTCTACTTCTGAATTCTTGACTGCAGTCTCCATTCTGATTAATGATTGAACCAAGGTATGGGAAATCTTGAACTATTTCAATGTCTTCACTGTCCACTTCAAAGTTATGTAAATCACCTGTGGTCATAATTTTGTTTTTTAAATGTTTTGTGCTTTCTTCCTTGACTTTCTTCAATAATAATTTCAATTCTTTGCTATTTTCTGCTAGGAATATGGTATCATTTGCTTATCTTAAATTGCTGATTTTCCTTCCTTCAATTTTCATGCCTCCTTCCTCCAAGGCAGCATTTCTCGATCTGTATATGGTAAAAGTTTTTGTTGTAGAATTTTGAGCATCGCTTTGTTTGCATGAGAGATTAAATGTAATGGTCTTGTAGTTACTGTACTCCTTAGTGTCCTCTTTCTTGGGGACTGGAATGTATATTGAGTGTTTCCAATCTGTGGGCTGTTCTTTTTCTTTTCCACATTTGTTGACAGATTTTAGTTGAACAAGAGTAGATTCTGTCTCTGTAGTTCGAAGCAGCTCTATAGGTATGTCATCTGTTCCTGGTGATTTATTTCTCCCAAGCGCTCTGAGTAGAACTTTCACTCCACTTTCTAAAATTGTAGCTTCATCTTCAAATGATTCTTCCTTGAAAGAATCTGTCATTCTTTCATCTCTTTTATATAGTTCTTCAATGTATTGTTTCAATCACCTCTTTACTTCTACTCAGTCCCCTGCTGGTTACACAGCATCCCCAGTCCTGGTTCAAATTTCCTTTGATGTCTCAGATCTTGTGAAAGAGGTTTCTTATTCTTCCTTTTTTGTTGTCATCTCTTCTCTGCATTGATTATTACAGCAATTCTCTTTGTCCCTGCACACAAATTGCATTCAGGGTTCTGACCCTACTTCTGTCACCTTTTATTTTTGTTTTTCATCAGTCCTTAACTTCTTGAAGAGTTTTATCTGTTATCTATTGAGGCTTCTCTTTCTTTTCAGCTGCAAATAAGTGTCTTTTTGCATTCCCCCCTGCATATGTCCCTGGCTTCAGTCCAGAGTTCTGGCTCCTAGTCAATTAGGCTTAGCAATCTATTTTTTACATTACCTTTAAGTTCTACAACAGTGGTTCTCAACCTGTGGGTCCCCAGATGTTTTTGGATTTTCAGCCCCCAGAAGCCCTGAGCATTGACCATAGTGGCTGGGGCTACGGGGAACGGGAAGTCCACAAACATCTGGGGCCCACAGGTTGAGAACCACTTTTCTACAGGGATACCCTTTCAGGTTGTATTTGGCATGATGGTTGGTTTAGTAATCTTCTTTAGCTTTACTCTAATTTTTGATATTAGCATTTCATGGTCTGGGCCACAATCTGCTGTTCCTGGTGTTCTTTTTGCAGACAGAATGGAGCTACCCCATTTTTTTTTTTTTATTAAATTTTTATTATTAAAAAATATACAAATTAACAAAACAAGATCAAAAAAAAAAAAACACAAAAAGAAAAAAGAAAAAAGAAAAAACTACAATTATATTACAACATTACAATATTACAATATACCACATACAACACAACTACAATTATATTACAATATAACACATACAACACACAACATACTATATGATTTAGTTTTCCACACATAATTATATCCTTTACTTCTATCTTTGTCTTTTGAGTCAGTTAACCAACCCTCTAACTCTCTTTGGCCTCTTTCTACCCCCAATTTAAAAATCCCTAACAAATTTCCCACAATTACATTAACCCTTTCTTTTCTCAACATGAATTTTTGATTTGTTAAATTATTTTTTCCCATTGTCTTAAAACCCTTTCATTCTCACTTTCTCCTCTTATTATACCAGTTAATTTATCCATTTGAATAACCTCTAACAATTTCAATTCCCACTCTTCAATCAATGGTGCGACCCTAACTTTCCATTTCCACGCTAAGACTAATCTTGCCACTGCTGTCATATAAAATAATTTTTTTCCCCACAGTCCTGTCAAGATCTTTCTTCCACATCGATAAGAGATATACCTCAGCTGTCATTTCAAATTGAATATTTAGCATCGATTCTATCCGCCTATGTATCTCTTTCCAGTATTTTTTTCACAATTTGCACGTCCACCATGCGTGAAAAAATGACCCTATATCTTCATCACATTTCCAACATTTTTGGAATATTTGCTTGTCATTATTGCCAATCTTGAGGGGTTAGATACCAACGAAGATACATTTTTAAAAATTTTCTCTTTGATATCTTGGCATAATGTATATTTCATTGTTTTAGTCCATAATTGTTCCCATTGTTCCATCATGATCGGATGATTGAGATTTTGGGCCCTTTTAATCAAAAATTTGGTTTTAGACCCCTCCTCAGTATACCATTTTAATAATTTTCGTATAAATACTAGAGATTATTTTTTTTTCACATATAACACTGCATTTAATTCCTCTTCTACTAATTGATAATCACTATTTTTAATATCAATTTTTAATTTTTCTTTAATTTGCCTATATAATAACCAATGACATTTTATTCCTGAGTCATTTTTTTCTTGTTGAGATTTAATTCTAATTTCTTTCTGTTGTATTGCTAACATATCTTCATATTTTATCCACTTATCTGATAATATATTTTCTTTCTTATAAAACGCTTCATGTGACGAAACCCATTTTGGGGTATTCCTACAAGCTTGGACCACATATTTTCTCCAAACTTTAAAAAGGGCTTTCCAAAGATAGTGCCTATCAAATTCCTTACTGTTTCTCCCTCTATTAAACCAAATATAATAATGCCAACCCTTTTCCTAATCCATCACCCTCTATCTTTAATAGTTTATTGTTTTCTAACTTAATCCAATTTGAACCCAACTTAAAGCACAAGCATGATAATAAAGAATCAAATTTGGTAAAGCCAAACTCCCTCTATTTTTTTCATCTTGTAATATCTTCATTTTAACCCTGGGCTTTTTCCCAACCCATATAAATTTACTAATTTCTTTTTGCCAATTTTTAATAATCTTATCATTTTGTATAATTGGAATATTTTGAAACAAAAAAAGCAACCTTGGTAAAATTGCCATTTTAATCGTAGCTATCTTACCCAACCATGATAATTTTAAATTACTCCAATTTTTTAAATCTTTAGTAATTTCATTCCATATTTTCAAATAATTATTCTTAAAAAAAACCGAAATTTTTTTTGAATTTAATTCCTAGATCCCTTTACTTTATCAGCTAACGTAAACCCTGAAATTTGGCCCATTTTTAATTTTTCTCCCTTCTGTCATATTTCTCGTCATCACCATAGTTTTATCTTTACTAATTTTTAACCCTGAATGTTTCCCAAAATTATTTAAGATATTTTTCAAAATATCTAAATAACTATCCTCATACTCTAAAGTTATCACAAGATCACCCCGCAAAACCCCTAATCTTATATTCCTCACCTTGTACTCTAATCCCTTTAATTTTATCATTTGCTTTGTTTTTTAAAAAACATTTTCTATTACCAAAAGAAATAACAATGGTGATAAAGGACAGCCTTGAGGCCCCTTTGGATTTCAAATTTTCCAGTATTAGAGCCATTTACCATAATATTTCCCTATTTTAAATTTAAATTTTTTTATCCAGCTTATAAAATTTACTCCCAAGCCCATTCTATCACATCCCTTTAAAATAAGAAAGACCAATTAACAGTATCAAAGGCCTTTTCAATATCAAAAAAAAAGAGATACCAGTTTTTTCTGTGGATGATTTCCACAAAATTCTAATATATTAATTATATTTCTTACATTATCCTTAATATATCTACCAGGTAAAAATCCAACTTGTTCTTCTGAAATTAGCTCCTTCAATATTATTTTTAATCTATTTGCTAAAATTACAGTAAATAATTTATAATCAGAATTTAATAATGAAATAGGCCGATAATTTTTAATATCTAAAGGATCTTTGCCTTCTTTTTGGATTATTGTTATATTAGCTTTTTTCCATGTATCTGGTATGTTACCTTTAAGTGCCTCGAAAAATAATAATTTGAAGTATTGGTGCTAAGTCATTTTAAAAAATCTTATAAAATTGAGCTGTAAAACCATCCGGGCCCGGGGTTTTACCTGATTTTGCTTTTTGAATTACCTCAATCACTTCCGATAATGCAATGGGCTTATTTAATTGTTCTCTTTGCTGATCTGTCAACATTGCTAACTTCAAATTCTCTATATAAAATTCCATCTGTTCTTCTTGGTAGTCTTGTCTCTTATAAATCATGGCATAATAATTCTTAACAATTTTCTTAATCTGTTGAAAGTCCGTATAAATTATTTCTCCACTTCTTAACTTTGTAATTAATGTTCTTTCCTTCTTTTCTTTTATTCTTTGCGCAAGCCATCTTCCCGATTTATTTGCCCATTCAAAATAATATTGTTTTGCAAAAATCTTTTTTTTCCTTAAGTTCAAGATCTATTTCCATCTCTATTTTTTTCACAATATTTTTATTTCTTTAAGAATTTTCTCATTAGTTAGATCATGGAGAAATTCTAATTCTTTCTTTCTTAGATCCTCTTCCATTCTCCAAAAATTTTCTTTTTTTTTCCTTTTTAATTTGTGCTTTTGTTGAATACACAACCCTCTAACTACAGCTTTCGCTGCATCCCAAACCGTCATTAAAATTACTCCTTTATCTAGATTTTCCTCCATAAAAAATTTAATACTATTTTTAATTTTCTTTACAAAATCCGCATCATAAAATAATTTGTCATCCAATCTCCAGCTAAATAACTCTTCATATGTATCCTTCAACTCTAATAAAATTGGGTTATGGTCTGAAATCTTACAAGCCAATATTTCTTGTTTATAAACTAATTTAGCTAATGCCTTCGAAATCAAAAACATATCTAAACGTGATAAAGAATTGTGTGGTTCTGAATAAAATGTATTTTCCCTTTCTTTTCCCATATTTATATCTCCACACGTCCAATAAGTCCAAATTGTTTAACAAATTCTCAAAAGATTTTGGGAAGTTTCCCCTTTGACTTTCTTTTATTTTATTATCTGACCTCCTATTCAATTTGGGGCTAATCACCCCATTCCAATCCCCTAAGAAAATTATTTTACTGTATTCTAAATTAAGAATTTTATTGCACAACGTTTTATAAAAAATTTCCTGTTTCTTATGTGGGCCAAAAAATCCTACCACCAATATTTTCTGACTTTGCCAATTAATTTCGACTCCAATGTAACGGCCTTCCTCATCTTTTAAAATTTCTTTTGGGTCTAATTTACTGTTTACATATAATACACCCTTCTCTTTTTCATATTAGGCACTGCCGCGAATTCTATACCTATTTTTTTATTCCGTACTAAATACATTTTTTTTTTTGGTACTCTAATTTCCTGTAATCCAATTATATCTAATTTCTTTTTTTCAATATAGTGAAAAAATTTTCTTTTTTTGTTAACCCCCCTTTTAATTTCCAAGATAAAATCTTTAGAGTCATTTTTAAAGGATCTAATTTCTTATTATAATCGCACCTAATTATTTTCTTCAACTGATTCTATAATTTCTTCACTCTTCAAAATATTACCCACAGCTCCTTCTTCTTCTTCACTGTCGTTCTCCCGATCCAATTTCTTTTTTTCCAATAACTGATTCTCTATCCCAACATCTTCCTGTTGCTCCTTTTGTCTTAATTGTCTTGGTTGTTCTTTCGCATATCTTCTCATGAAGATTTTTGTCTCTTGAACTGTGTCAATCTTAAAGTGTTTGCCCCTGAAATCGAAAGCTGATACCTTCTAATTTCCCCCCTCGATATATTACATTATGAGTTTTCAAAAATGATGTTATAAATCAATACTCATTTCTTTTCCTTTAAAAATTTGGGGGTACATCTTTATAGATATGAACTTTTGTCTTCTCTATTATAAATTTTTCTCCAAACTCTTTTGAATTTCTCTTCTCTTGTCCTTCTCTTTACCAATTGCACCATTATATCGCGAGGAAGTCTTCTTTCTCTTGCAATTCTTGAATCAATTCTAAACATTTTATCAATCTCCCACTCCATATTCTCCTCTGATATATCTAAATATTTCGCCAAAAATGGGATTACTCTTTCATATAAATTTTCATCGTTACTTTCTCCCCCAAACCTCTTATTTTTATATAATTTTCTCGTGCCTTTAAATCCGCCAAAGCTTTTTCATCTAATAGACGTTTTTTTTCTTGTTACATTTTCTATTGTTTCTTCTATTTCCTTTGTCTTCGATTCTAATACTAAGACTCTATCCTTTTGTATTCTTCATATCTTCGCGTAACCTCCCAAGTGCTGTTTTTATCTCCTTTTGCTCATTCTTAAAGTCCTGTTTCATCTCCCCTCTAAGGTCCTTCATTTCTTGCCGCATTTCCAATTTTATATTTCTTATCTCATCTAATAAGGTCATCTGAAAATTATCAGACTTTCCAATTTTTTTTAACTCTGGCTTATTTACTAGTTCCAATGATAATTTCCTTTGATTAGTAGCAAACTTCGTCTTATTGCTCTTTACATCATTCTAGTTTCCATTAAGGTTTCCCCCGACTGATAGAATCAATACTGGTAATTTAATTGGCTTCAAAATCTCTTTAAACATCTACTAATATATTTGCCTTAAATGATTTACTGTGCTCTACTGTTAATTAGCCTTCAGTAATCACTGATAATCTCTAATCTCTAATCCCTAATCACAGACCCAAAAAATTTCCTTCATTACATGTTAATCATATCAAAACACTATAAATTAACTCAGATAGCAATCCAATGAAATAAATAAGAATAAATATTAACAGATAATAAACAGATCAATATATCCTATGAAATAATAAATTCAATAATATTTCAAATATAAGATAATAGCTTAAGGATAATTAATAATAATAACTAATAATATTTGCCAAGTAGCTAAAGAATAATTAATAATAAATAAATAAGTAACTATCAAAAAGCTAAATCAAGAAGACAGATAAATAAATATCAATGTATCAATGTATCAAAACAAAATAATCAAAATATTCAAAACCCAAGTAATACATAACTAAACTTTATATTTTTCCCCTTTTAAATTCTTTCTTTCATCAGATTCCTTATTCTTCGTAACTTACTATCTCTGATTTCCTCAATATTTTCGCGAATCTCTCAGTTCCCTTTTAGCTCTCTTCCAACTCTCTCTCTCCTCAGTCCTGCAGTCGCTCTCCGTTCTCACTCACTCACAGTCGTCATGGTTACAGTTCATTCGCTCATTTCTCTCGTCGCCATTACTGTCTGTCATCTGTCGCTCCCAAAAACCCAGCAATCCTTCTTTCCTATCTTCTTGTCTTCCAGCTCTCTCTCTCTCCTACAATCTTAACATCTTACAGTCTCTCTTCCAGCTCTCTTTCCCGCTCTCTGCCAACTCTCTCTCTCTCTTCTCAATTACACAATCTCTCCCTGTTTTTACTCACAGTCACAGTCTTTGCATTTTGTCTTCTCGCTTTCCCCCCTCGCCATTTCCATCTGTCGCTTGTCGTCCTTTCGAAATCAGCAAGCCTCTTCCCCTATCTTCTCTTCAGAAATCTCAGTCCATCTCATCGACTTTTTTTCATAATAGGGATCAAATCTTTTAATCCAGTGGTTCTCAACCTGTGGGTCCCCCGATGTTCGTGGACTTCAGCTCCCAGAAGGCCCAGCCACTATGGTCAATGCTCAGGGCTTCTGGGAGCTGAATTTTCAAGCATCTGGGGACCCCAGGTTGAGAACCCCCTTTTTTAAACGGTATATTTAAGACTTTAATTCCTTGAAAGAGGTGAGTTAACTTAAACAGTAAATAATGTCCCTGCTAGCGTTCACTCCTCTTCTCCTTTCAAAAAAGCAGTCTTTTTTCTAGCGCCGCCATCATCATCCCCATCTTTCACTCCTCCGTTCCCTCTAACAACAAATTAGCACTAGTCAAAATTCCTTACTCTCAGCACATTCAGAGTTGCTGTCCGTCAGGGATAAAAATTTTTCCAAAAAGGGTTTACCTCATCGGACAAAGATCAAAAAAAAACAGTTCGAAGGCGCTGCTTATACGCTTCAACGTTACCCGGTTGTGGCTGCTCCGATCCGTCGTGCCCCGTTCGCTGCCATCGAGCATAGATTCTTACTCACAGGACAGTTAGGAGGGCCCCAGGATCTCCGGAGCCCCTTTTTTTCACCCCCCTATACCAAAGGGAGTTTAGGCTATTTTGTTGTTTATCAGCCTTACTGCAACCCCACCGGTAAAGGTCCTCCTCTCCTTTTCCCCCCCACGGGGCCCCCTTGTCACAGCGCCATAATCGAACCCGGGAAATCCTCAGCTACCCCATTTCTACTTCCAATTATGTAGTCTATTTAATTTCTATGTTGGCTATCAAGTGATACCCATGTACACAGTTGCCTTTTTTGGGTTTCCTGAAAAATGTGCTTGTGATGAACAAACTGCTAGCCTAGCAAAATTCAACCAGTTGTTCTCCAGCTTCTTTTCTAGGCCAAATTTTCCTACAATCTTTGCTTCTGCTCTGCCTTCTACTTTTGCATTCCAGTAGCTTATAATTAACAATTCCTGTTTTGGTATGTGATCAATTTTCTCCTGGACTCCTGCATAGAATCTTTTGATGTCTTCTTCTACTGCCTGTGTAGTTGGAGCATAAATTTGGGTTATATTGATGGTTATATTGGTTATATTTATGGGTTCTCCCTGAAGTCTTACTGATATTTCTTGGTCAGTTTTTCATTTTATCCTTTAACTGCTTTTGCTATATCTCTCCTCATTACTAATGTTACCCCATTTCTTCTCAGATTTTCATTCCTTGAGTAAAACACTGTTAAACTGGCTGATTCAGTATATCCAATTCTTCTCTACTTTAGCCCATTTACACCAAGCACTGAAATATTTATATATTCCACTTCTTGTTTTACTATGTCTTTAACTTTCCCCGCTTTATGCTTCCCACATTTTGTGTCAGTATAACATGTGCTGTGCAGCTTTGGACTTTCCTTTTACCTCTGAACACATCAACAGCTGAACATCCTTTTAGCTTGATTCTAGTTGTGTCATTAGCCACAGCGCTGCTCATAGTTCTCCTCTGCTCTGTTCCAGTAGCTCGCTGAGTACCATCCAACCTGAGATTTCATTCTCTAGCACTATCTAGCATTCTCTAGCAGAGGCTGGATGGCCATATTAGGGAGTTCCTTGAGGGTGTTCCTGCATGGCAAGGGGTTGGACTGGATGGCTCCTGTTTCTCTTCCAACTCTACATTTCTATGATTCTATGATTCTATCTCTTGTTTCATTTTTGGGTTGTCTCGTCAGAGTGTTTTTGTGGTAAAAGACAGTCAAAAGCGGTTTACTGTACCCTCCTTTTGCACAATACTAACAAGTGTTAGCTATGGTGCCACTGCTTTTTCTCCACAAGCCTTCACCAGTGTCACCTCCCACTACTGCTACTGCCCAGTAGCTGTTTTGGGACATTAGTCTGGCTCCTCAGCAAAAATCTATCTGACATGGAACTTCTACCATCAGCATAGCTTCTTGCCTTACAGGAGCACACAAACATACTACCACAGAAAGACAGTACCATGGTGAGCTCTCATCAATACTGTAAGTCAATATTTAATCTAGTGTTAGATCTTACGCAAATGGTATCAAAGATGTTAGAACCCCCCCCCCCCTCATAACTACTCTAATTGGACCAGTACCAGTGTGATATTCTGCATATATGGGATTGCTTTTGGAGCATTTATTAGCATATAGCCACGAGAACATGTGGCGTTGCCCAAAGGGGTCCTTCCCTTAATTTTCTCCTCTTAGATCTCATGAGCTGGACCAGATGCAGTTCATGTGACTGCCTGCAAGCAAGTTACCACAATGAACTGCTGGGAGCTAAGAAACAAATGCTCTCCTATGTGGGTATTCAGAGAAGTCAACCTTTCAGGGAGTGGTGAAGCACATGCTTTCCATGAAGAATGTCCCAAATTTAATCCCTGGCATCTCCAGTCAGAAGGAATAGGTAGTGGATACAGGAACACATCTCTGTCTGAATGCTTAGAGAGTTTCTGCCAGTCAGAGTAAACCACTGATCTCCACTGGTGGAAAGACATTTCTTAGGTTCTTAAATCAGAGCTTGGAAAAATTTTTGGACTACCGTGCCCAGAATCACCCAGGCAAGACTACTTGCCTGCTGGCCAAGGGACTGTGGGAGTGGTAGTCCAAAAAGTAACTTTCCCAAACTCTATCTAACCTGTATGTTAAAACTGCTACTGTTAGAAGAGAATTTTCTCCATCTATAACCACAGCTGGACTTATGCCAAGATTTCACGCAAGGAAAGCACAGATTGCAATAATGAGTCCAGAGTCCAGATTTCTGGGAACAAGTTGTGCTCAAATCCAATGGCAAACTATGTTTCGCCATAATATGCTGAGCAGCAGTACCTGCTCCCTCTTCCTGTTCTTCCATGTGTGTCACAAGAGGAGATTCAAATCTCTTCCCTGCTCTGAATTCCTGGTTTGTAGAAAACAATAAACTAGGCTATTAGAACCTGAGTCTTCAAATTTACTAGCATGCAAAGGAGATGCTTCATACTACTTCTGCACTTATCAGCAAATTGACTGGCTTTATTCAGACACAACAGCAACAAATAGCGTTGGCTTATGGAACCTTATGTTGTTTTACTCTGAAGCAAGTTTTAGTTCTCATGGAAATATGCTTGAAAATTTGCCAATTCTTGCCTCTGAAATATAGCATATAGCAGCTGGTATTCATTGTCAGTCTTCCATTCAAGCCCATTAAAGGACCTCAAAAAGTTCAGTCAGCAGTTTCTCATCCTATGGCTAATAAGAGCTGAATAAAGCTATATTCCTATACATAATCATGTAGGTGTAAGTCCTGTAGAAATCAATGGAAGTTAAATCTGAGTAGATGTGTATAGGATTGCCCTGTCAATCATGAAAAACAGCAACATTCCCAAATGAATTGTGCAAATGAGAAAAATCATCACGTTACGCAAATCTACATACATGTTAGAGACTGCACAATTCCCTTCTGCTTGGATTTCCAAACACAACAGAAGCATTTTAGAGAAAGTACATTGCTGACGAAAGAACATTTTAAAACGCATCAAGATTGAAATGCAAGGAGACAGATTATGTGAAGCATTTGGTCATACTCTTTTCCCATGTGTACCACCTCCCCTCCAAGCATAGGTCAGTCTGCCAGTGAACTAAGATCTAAAAACCCTTCTAGGAGTCGCTCAGCTTTCAAAACCTCAAATATTTTCAGCTGGACATAATCCAGAGCATGAGTTCTATTCGTCTGCAAGTTGATACTATGTGCTTCTACAGCCTGGCATCTGCAGCAAGTAATTCTGATTTTTTCCCCCAAAAAGTCTCATATTTATCTAACTAGCATCCTTCATAATGATTAAAACACTGGCATCAACATTTTGAAAAATAATTTTTCAGTTTAGAAAAGCTAAGCAAGTATGAAAGTAAAATCTCAGTACGTTCATGGGTTCAAACCAGAGCAAACTGTATTTAGACCAGACCCACTCAAGTCAACAGGATTTAAATCAGACACGGCTAATTTAAGTCCTACTGATTGAGTAAGTGTAGTCTAAACACGACTCAATATGGATCCAATTTGATATATTTCAGTTTGAGTTAATCTCGATTTTATGTTAGGGATACATGCTTTATCTTAATCAGAGTACATGTTATATGTAAAGGAGATGAAAGAGCACAATTTTAACTTTTTCTAAAAGAAAATGCTATTTCAATTATTTTCCTGTCATTGTAGGGAAAGAAAAATAATCCACTGAACAGTCTGAAGCTGTAATGGCATCACCTGCAATTTGTTTTACAGAACTTCTTAAACATCTTCCTACTTCTTACCATTTGTTTTGCTGTTTCTTTAGTGCACAATTGCCCGAAAATCCATAAGACAGATTTACTATAGAGAGGCAGAGAGAGAAAATCAGAGTCCAACCAACATGTGACATGCAAACAGCCCAGATGCAAAAGCTACTGTCCCACTGTATTTCCATTACACTGACTCCCTTACCAGTTTGGGTAAGCATCTAAAGAGAGCCGGTGTGGTCTAGTAATCTGAACACTGGACTATGACTCTAGAGACCAGGATTCAATTTCCTGCTCAGCCATGGAAATGCACTGGGTGACCTTGGGTGTACAACACACTCTCAGCCCCAGGAAACCTCATGATACCTCTTACAGTCTCCGTAAGTCCGAAATTATTTGAGGGCACACAACAACAACAACAAGTTTACAAAAGCTGCAATAAGAAAACATCAATGTGTGTGATCTGAAAAGGTGTGTGAGTTAACACCCTAAAATGTGTTTGATGGCTCGATTCTCAAACAGCATGTAAGCGACAAGTCAAATTGCCTATATATTCATAAATTCTCAACCTGTGGAAGCTGTCTTTGCTACAAGGGGAAAAAAATCCTTAAAAGTGCAACACATTTCTCTCACATTTCAGGGTTTGAAGAATAATAACTGGCTTGTCGAAGGAAGGTATCTCATTAGCTATAAACCTTACTCTACTTAATGCCAAGAAATTAGAATCGCACTGTATATTTACATGAAGTTTTCCAAACTGAAACACTTACTGTACATCGAAAGAAAGATCCCTCCTTTTGCCACAAAATAGCTGTGGCTTTTCATGTCGCTGAAGAGTGCATATCTTGGCTTTCCACCCAGCCAAGTGACTCATCAGAAACCAGGGATGGATACAGAATGACATTTTTTGCTAGATCTGCATGAGATTGACACAAAATACACAATCTTGAGGTAGACAGGCTCCTACTAAAATCAGCTATATGAACAAACAAGCACATTCAGTCTGTAACCATTTTACTTGTTTCACAAGAGACTACTTGCTTTTTATGTCCAGACAGTTGACTTGAGCAGAGCAATCATTACTCTACCTTGTGAAAGGAATGAAGATCCCTGTTTGAATTTTCTGCTTAATAATATGAAGGAAGCTTTCAGTTAACTAAATCAACTTTTTAAAATGCCGAGCAACCCTCCCTGAATAAGGAAAAAAACTAAAATTTCTGGGACAACTTCCATTTATAATTAATGTTTTTTTAAAAAAAAAAAATCCTGAAGTTGCTACCTTGAATTGAGCTGAAGATGAAGTCAAATGGTTTAGTCACTTAAAGAATACAAACTGCTTGGAACAGAAATAGATGTGATGCATGGACTACATTTGTAATCTGACTCCATCTCCTGGATGACTTGGAAAAGCTTTAGCTGAATCCTAGCTGGTTGTTATGCTTGTTAAACAAGCCAGCTTTATAACTCATGATTTAAAGGTAGCTTTTTGGGGTCTTTTAGCAACTGACTAGAATTAATTTTAACGCAGGGGTGGGAACAATGTAACCTTCCAGATACTATTGGACTGCAACTCCAATGGACATAGCCAGCACAGCGGCTGGTGATGAATGCAAGGATTTGCAATCCAACAACATCTAGAGGGTGACATGATTCCCATCCAGGTTTTAAACCATGATTTCCGGTTTGCATGTAACCCACTGAGCCAGGAACTGGGTGAAGTGGAATTGCTGATTTATTCCTTCTCTAATTATGAAGGGAGGGGAGTTGCATAGAGGTCCAAAGAGTCAAGGAATTACAAGATAATCACCTATGCCACAGAACAGGCCAAGCTTCTTCTCTCATATTGCCTTGGCTCCATGGAACACACTAGTAACCAAACATTTGAGAACCCAGCAGCCTTCTTCTCCCATCACCACTGTTAGCCTTTTCTTTCTTCCTTTGTTGTCTTTGCTTTCGCTTTACTACAGATGTCTTCCCCTCCACCATCAGCATGCCTATACCAGCACAGTCAATAGAACTATATTCACTAACTGCTCTGCTGGCTAGTAACCCTCCAGAGCCAGCATAGTGTTGCAGTTTGAGTGCTGGACTAGGACTCTGGGACAGCAGGGTTCAGGAATTTTGGTCAGCCAAAAAATAAAAATAAAAAATAAAATAAATAAATCCCATGATAGATTCAGTTTAGGGTCACCATAAATCAAACATGACCTGAAGACACACAACCGCAGAGCCCATCCCCCCATGCTTCTTTTATCTTAATGTGTGTCTCTGGGAAGAATCAGTCCTGGCAACTACCAAATCAACTAGAGAGAAGCAGACAGCACATGGTACACTTCCCCCAAGTCAATGTGCATAGTAGCCAAAAGCCTACTATGTGTGCTACTATCTGTGCCTTATCTATGCAGGCATAGATGAATCACATAAGCAATTGTCCCTATTCCTGGAATCAATTAAAAAAATACAAGAAAATAACTAACAGTCTTTGACAATTAACAGATGGCTTTTGATGACATTAAGTAATTGGGGTCTTCAGAAAAGGGTCCACAAAGGTCCTGTGGTCCATAACCTAGCAAAGAGCCTGGAAAACTTATGTCAGTCTCCATTACTCTAAAGGCCACCTCAAGTGAAAGCAGCCAATGGGTCACTTCTGAAACTATCTTTGAGAACATATCACGGATTCATGAACTTTCCCCTAGTCCCCTGCAGCCCGCTGAATAAATTAAATTCCCTCATTGGGACAAACCTGTTTGCCATTAAAACCTGCATTGAAAGTAACCCTTCAAACCAAAATCAAACAGCAGTTTGCAACTCTCGTTTGAAAGACAAGGAAAAACCATTACTTCAAGTCATGCCTTAATATGGTTTACAATAAATATCATTCATGTATTGCCAGACCAGATTTTGGTACTACATGGGAACCAAGCTGCACTGCTCTTAGCTGAACTGATTTTCAAAAGGAAGACTTCCGGTGGCAGCGACGAGGAGCCAGGTTGTCACCCCGTATAGCTCCGGGGAGACAATCGCTCTACGAGGTCAGAGACCCGTTTTTCCGAGTTAAGGAGGACGGGTGAAACCCCCTTGGGGAAAGGGGATTTGGAGGCATTCGGAGAGGACCAAAATTCCAGCACGGGTGGACCAAAATAAACATCAAAGGCATTGGGACACAGAGAGCGCTGAAGTGGTCAGAACGAGCCGCCATTACCTCGCAGAGGCTTCCTTTGGAAAGAAATCCTCGTCACCACTTTTTTTTTAATTGGAGAAGAAGATACATATTGAAGGGAATAAAAACTATAAAAACTACAGTTTTTTGAGTGGTACAATGAATCCAGTGCAATAAGGACCCTACAAAAAGTAAGTAGAGACATTGATGGAGTTTCTAGGGAGCTCCGGAGTTTTGAACAGAGGGAAAAGAGAGAGAGCGGTGAGAGGCTGTAAATTTGCTACAAACTGATCTTT